>JARGSH010000116.1:32500-37657 GCA_030340665.1 Neosalanx taihuensis | reverse complement strand
AAGGGGAGATGACTGTTGTCTGCTGCCTGAGACCCAGCAAGGCTGGAGGAGGAGGTGCTGAGAGAGAGAGAGAGAGAGAGAGAGAGAGAGAGAGAGAGAGAGTGAGAGAGAGAGTGAGAGAGAGAGAGAGAGAGAGAGAGAGAGAGAGAGAGAGAGAGAGAGGGCTGATGCTCATTAAGGATGCGGCCGTGCTGAGGAGAGAGGACTCCTGGGGGCCATTTTGATTGGACCGTTAGCAGGACGCTGACACCTGATGACACACACTGAGAGGAATGTCAGGGGGACAGGGTCTCTCTTCCTCTCTCTCTCTCTCTCACTCTCTCTCTCTCTCTCTCTCCACCTGTCTCTCTATCTTTCACTCTCTATTACTGTCCGCCTTTCTGCCTCCCTCTCCTACTCCCTCTTCCACTCTCTTCCTCCCTGCCTTTCTGCTTCTCTCCTCCTCCCTCTTCCTCATTTCCTTTCTGCTTCGCTCTTTCCCTCCGACTCTCTCTCTCTCTCTCTCTCTCTCACCCCAGTCTTCCTCCATCCGGGCCACACAGCAGTGTCCCCTCCTCTCTCATCTTGTTTTTCTCCATTTCCCCGACGCTCCGTCCTCCGTCGCCAGCCCAGCCCTGCCTGCAGAGCCAGCTAATGGAGGTCCGCCGGTCTCTTCCGTAATCGAATTCTACCATGCCTCCCCCCCGACCACATCCCCACGCATCTCCTGGTTTGTTACGTTCATTACTAGGCTGGTCGAGTCTGGTCTAGTCTCCTCAAGTTCCAGAAACATCCAGACTGGATGGTGGGCGTGGACAACGACCAGCAGAGCCGGAGGAAATGGGTTAGAGAGTTAAAACTGGACATGAGAGCCTCTCTGCTCTCTGTCGTGTCTGTCTGACCGGCACTTTGGGGATAGCTGGCCTGGACTGGAGGAACGGGCACACACACACACACGGGCACACACACACACGGGCACACACACACACAGCATAGAAGTAACCCAGGCAGGCAGCTCAGAGCTCAGGGTCTCCACAGACCATGGATGGTTATAGCTGTCCATTAGTGCCTGCTCAGAGCCCATAGGAGAAACTGGGTCAGGACGTGTGTGTGTGTGTGTACTGTAAGTGTGTGCGAATGTTTGTATGTGCGTGATGTGTGTGTGTGTGCGAGCTTAGGAGGCTATACACTACATAGTATCCATGTACGTATCTGTGTCTGTGTAAACCAGCAGTAAGGTCTCCTCTGTCCTTGTCTCCTCTGTCCTCGTCTCCTCTGTCCTCGTCTCATCTCTCCTTGTATCCCCTGTCCTCTCCTCTGTCCTCCTCTTTGTTCTCTTCTCCTCTGTCCTTCTCTCCTCACTCCTCCTGCTCTCTGTCCTCATCTCCTCTGTCCTCCTCTCTGTCCTCCTCTGTCCTCCTCTCCTCTGTCCTCCTCTGTCCTCCTCTCTTCCTCTCTTCTGTCCTCCTCTCCTCTGTCCTCCTCTGTCCTCCTCTCCTCTGTCCTCCTCTCCTCGTCCTCCTCTGCTCTGTCCTCCTCTCCTCTGTCCTCCTCTCCTCTGTCCTCCTCTGCTCTGTCCTTCTCTCTGTCCTACTCTCCTCTGTCCTCCTCTCTTCCTTTCTTCTGTCCTCCTCTCCTCTGTCCTCCTCTGTCCTCCTCTCCTCTGTCCTCCTCTCTTCTGTCCTCCTCTCCTCTGTCCTCCTCTGTCCTCCTCTGTCCTCCTCTCCTCTGTCCTCCTCTGTCCTCCTCTCTGTCCTTCTCTCTGTCCTCCTCTGTCCTCCTCTGTCCTCCTCTCCTCTGTCCTACTCTCTTCTGTCCTCCTCTCCTCTGTCCTACTCTCTTCTGTCCTCCTCTCCTCTGTCCTCCTCTCCTCTGTCCTCCTCTCCTCTGTCCTCAGTCCTTAATGTTTCGAGGACTTAGAGGATGCTGGCAGCTTCCCTCGCTGTGCCGTGGCTACGTGGGCTCTCCGTGCGTAGGGGTGTCATGGCTGACAGGGACAGCAGGATGGTGCGATGAGGATGGAGGTGACATATGTAGAATGTACGCTACACGCACCCACACACACCAGACGACTGCCAAGGAACGGAGAGCGTTCCGCGTTTCCGCGAACGGGCGGATTCCGTACAAACCTCCAGGATACGATTTTTGTTTTTGCGATGGAAGCGTGGGGCTGTTTGCGGGCTAGAGAGCCCTCTGGTGGTGGAGGGGTGAATGGCAGTCTAATTCCAGAGGGAGCGTGATTTAATAATAATAATAATAATAATAATAATAATACATATATTATATATATCTTAGAGTTTTCTCTCATGGAACAGATTTATGTTCCAATTGAGGGGGGCTGGTGCTGTCTTGATGTCTAAGGCTGTGTCAATAGCCCCTTTTTTTTTAAATTGCTGCATTAGCCCACATTGACCGGTGGGGACCTCATTCTGAATATTGCTATAACTGTTAGTTGTTCCTTGCACTCTCTAACATCTCCTCTACTCCGTCTCACTGTCCTCCCCTCCATACCTCCCTTTGGTATGGGGGGACTGAGCTCTCAGCACTTGCGTGGTCATCGGCCAATGTTGGACCTGGTGCCAGTGGACATTGATCCGAGATGGTCTTCCAACCCCGGATCTGGTCGCCAGTCGGACGTCAGTCTCCCTGATGGACAAGGAGAGAGTTCCCGGTCCTTTTCCTCATCCCCCTGCGTGTGATGCTGCGCCAATCATGGGCCCAAGCCCAGTGACTGCCTAAATTGACGCTGTGCAACCTAAGACCCACGTTGAGCATTGAGTATTGATGTTTCAGCAACTTGTTAACTCTCTCTAGAGTTATGACTGTTTTAGCCTGTGTTCCGCTCTTCACTTTCTCCAACCGTCCCTGGAGGAGGGGATCCCTCACTGAATTGCTCCTTCCAAGGTTTCTTCCATTTTTTCTACCTAGTGAGTTTTTCTGGGAGTTTTTCCTTGTCTTCCTTGAGGGTTTAGGTTGGTTGAGGGGCGGTTCTAGGGGCATATGTGAAGCCCTCTGTGACATTGCTTGTAAAAAGGGCTATACAAATAAATGTTGATTTGATTTGATTTGATTTAGAAGGCGAACGAGGCTTTCAGTGTGTTTAGTATGCTGCACAGCCGGGGTGTCAAACTCCAGTCCTCGAGGGCCGCTCTGCTGAAGGTTTTAGATGTTTCCCTGCTCCAGCACGCCTGATTCTAATGAAGGGTCGTTATCGAGCTCTGTTGAGGTGCGCTGGAGCAGGGAAACATCTAAAACCTTCAGCAGAGCGGCCCTCGAGGACTGGAGTTTGACACCTGCGTTGTACAGGTTGGTCAGGGTGAGCGAGCGGGGCAGCAGAGGAGGAGAAAGGCAGGAGAGAAGAATGGGATGAAGATGAAGCTTCCATGCTGTTCCGGAACCTACCGGTAGGGCCGTGCTGAGCGCTGCTTTAAGCACGTCTGTCTGCATGCAGGTTAATGTGACATCACAAACCTCGAAGACGTCGAGATAAACCGCTAAGAAGCCCCTCGCTTCACGCTAGGATATGACATCATATACCTCAGAAATAACACAAGAAAACCGCAGCTAGGTCGACGACTGACGTCACGTATAGCCCAGTAAGAGTATTAGAGGTTAAATGGACAAAGATCCTACTGAACAGGAGCACCAACGATACATGGGTGTCAGATGAAGCCTAGATGCAGGTCATAGGTCAGAGTTCATGTCCTGGGGTTACGGTCCAGTGAGGCTGGACTGGGAAGCTGAGGTGTTAATGCTGCCAGGTCAAGGCCGTGTTAGAGACACACTGAGGGAGAAGATCTCTTACCCTGGTCCTCTGGACTGCCTTCATCCTACAATCACAGTGACAACGGCTGTGATGACACATGCTCTCACGGGACAAGCATTTAGCCATAGCCTAGCTTTCTGAATGTCGAGCATTGTTAGCCATAGGCTAGTCACATGTGTATTTAGCATTGTTAGCCATATTCCAACCCGTATACTCTATCTGTGACTTTAAGCCACAACATGACACGGAATATCACAGTATTTCACCCTTCAGCCTCGATCCTCCCAGCCTCACCCTCCCTCCAGCCTCACCCCCCTCCATCCTCACCCTGCCGCCTCACCCACCCTCACCCTGCAGCCTCAGCCCCACCTGCAGCCTCACCACCCTCATCCTCCACCCTCACCCCCCTCCACCGTCACCCAGCAGCCTCACCCCCACCTGCAGCCTCAGCCCCGCCTTCAGCCTCACCCACCTTCACCCTCCAGCCTCACCCTCCACCCTCACCCCCCTCACCCTCCACCCTCACCCCCCCAGCCAGGTGTTCTTACCTTGGGCTTCTCATCCAGGATCTGCTGCCGGACATCCTTGTGCTGCTCCAGTAGTCTGTCCTGCCTCTTACTCTGAGCCTCCTCCAGCTGCACGCACGCACACACACACACACACACACACACACACACACACACACACACACACACACACACACACATGGGTCAGGGTTGGTGTCAGGGTCAGAGTTAGGGCTCAAACCTTACAGCAAGCAATACCTCGATCACTACACATAAACACAGCATCAATTACAATTTTCAGTCAATATAACAAACAACAATAACTATAATAACTAATAATAAGTGATGGTGTCTCCACCCCCATCCGTACCCGTTTGATGTACTGCACCACCTCGTTCACAAACGACCTGTTGATCTCCAGCTTCTCCCTGGGGAGAGAACAACAACACAGTTTCAGACAGCGCCCCCACCATGATCTTTATCTGCTACTGACACCCGGTGGTCATCTGCAGTATTGCAGCAGGATCTTCTCCCCAGGACACTCACTCCTCGGTCACGTTCTTGTCTTTAGACTTGGCCTCGTTTATCTTTTCCTGTCTCTTCTTGTCCATCTTCTTCTTTATGTCTTTTTTCTCTCTTTAGGATAGAAGGAGAGAGCGTGTTTGAGCATGTGTGTATGCCCCTCTGTGTGTGTGTGTGTGTGTGTGTGTGTGTGTGTGTGTGTGTGTGTGTGTGCAGCAGGCGGTCTCACTTGTCACAGATGTCTTTGAGCTTCTTCAGTTGGGCGCTCTGACACTCCTCTGCTATGGTGGTCAACTTCTCCACCAGCTGCAGAGAGAGAGAGAGAGAGAGACCAAGACGAGAGAGAGAGAGAGAGAGAGAGAGAGAGACCAAGACGAGAGAGAG
>JARGSH010000116.1:0-30000 GCA_030340665.1 Neosalanx taihuensis | reverse complement strand
TCCTCGGTCTTCGCGGCTGACTTCACCGGCCCTGTTCGCACGAGTCAACGCCGTTTTATGAATGTCACGTATTTTAACATGACACATGCAGTGTTATTCATAATAATCAAAATAGTAGGTGCTATAAATGACACACAATCTAATCAACCCAGGTTTAAGCAGCGTTAAACTGTGAGAGATCATTGTTGGTTGCTATTGAAGCCCCTGTTTATTAGAGGGCATCAACTGAGCACATCCAGCAAAAGAAGACGTCAACCTGTATCAGTGAAGGGTGTGGGTTGCCAGGTTCTTGGGTTGCCAGGTTACGGGGATGTACCTGTGGGCTGAGCCTGTTGGCTGACCAGAGGGGGGGGTTTGGGGGCGATGATGGGTGTGTGGCTCTGGCCGTTGGGGGTCTGGCTGACTCCTGGGGGGTCCACGCTAGGCTCCGAGGGGGCGTCGCCCACCGCATCAACCTGCCAATCACAGGCGGGAACATCCCAGGATTAATCAACATCTAAGAGCAAGTTTGAGTGACAGGAATTTATTAGCAGAGATTTTCTCTTACAAAGCTAAATAAATCAGATAAATCCTAACAGATTCAGCCAATGGAATAGCTTATACATAATAACATATTATATTATGGTTTTATTATGTGCTTTTAAATGTCAGGATGTGGATTCTTGGTGTGTGAAAGTTTAAGCTGTGTCTGAAAACAAATTTCAGTTTTTATTTTGGGAGCAGACAAATAAAGTTTCTCTTCGATTCTATTTTACTCTAATCAATTCCATTCTACTCTATTCTATTCGGGAGCGTAAAGAATCCAATGCCTCTTTAGCAAACCCCTCAAACCCAATCCGCCCCAGTTCCATCAAGTCCAACTCTGGTCACGAACACACAGGAAAGCCTCGCCTGAAGATGACCAAAGGGGCCGGTTGTGAGGTTCGTACCTGGGACCTGCAGGAGACCCTGTAGACATAGCTCTGGTAACCCACTCTCAGCATGACTCCACCCTCACACTCCCAACCTCCTGTCCGCCCCGGATCGCCGGCTGTCCTCCACACGTCCAACCCAAGCTCCGGTCCTCTCTGTTCCCACTGCCTCCACTCTGCCAATCTCTTGGACTGCTCTCTCTCTCTCTCATTTCCAGCCCCTACATCGTAAGCCCGAAACGTCACTAGGCGACCGTTGCCATGGAGTACGCATGAAGCAGCTCAGGATTGGTTGGCCCTGTCTGGAGATGAGTTCGGCTGGCAAATCGGAAGAGAGAGAGAGAGGGCCGGAGTACCCACCCTGTCGAACTGTTCATACCTCATCCCCCCCATCCCTTTCTCTCTCTCTCTCTCTCTCTCTCTTTCTCTCTCTCACTCACTCCTTCCCTCTCCATCCATCTTCTCTCCTCTCTCACGCTCTCTCACTCCTGCCCTCCCTCCCTCTCTCTCTTTCTCTCTCTCCTTACCTCTTTCTACATCAGTCTGTCACCCCTCTCATCTCCAGCCTCCCCTTGAATCTCCTGCTCGCTCCACTTTTCTGTGCCAGCCCAGTCACATTCCAGCCAGCCACATGCTAAATTCAACCTCCCAACCTCCATTACCCAGCCTCCATCTCACCTCCATCTCACCTCCATCTCCCACCATGGCTGCCTGCCTCCACCCTCCTACCCGCCCCTTGGTTTAACCCAATCAGCTTCTCAGAAAAAGCCCTCTGCCAGGAGACTCTATGATCGATCTCTTACTGATCGGTCAGTGATGCTCACTCCACACACACACACAGACCACACACACTCACGCACACACACCTCTTTACAGTCCTCTTCCTCGACTCCCTCCTCCAGGGTGAGAGCAGCGAGCTGATTGGCCCTCTGCTCCATCAGGTTGACGTAGCGGATGGGATTGGACAGGGCCTCGATCACATCTAAGGAACAGAGTAGAGAACAGCCCAGCACACACACAGTAAGAACCATTAGAGGCTGGAACAGACACACCCACTTCCTGTGTGAGGGCTGCTGTGAGGGCGCTGCTGTGTGGGCTGCTGTGAGGGCTGCTGTGAGGGCTGCTGTGAGGGCTGCTGTGAGGGGTGCTGTGAGGGGGCTGCTGTGAGGGCGCTGCTGTGTGGGCTGCTGTGAGGGCTGCTGTGAGGGCTGCTGTGAGGGCTGCTGTGAGGGGTGCTGTGAGGGGGCTGCTGTGAGGGCGCTGCTGTGTGGGCTGCTGTGAGGGCTGCTGTGAGGGCTGCTGTGAGGGGGGTACTATGAGGGCTCCTGTGAGGGCTGCTGTGAGGGCTGCTGTGAGGGCTGCTGCGAGGGCTGCTGTGAGGGCTGCTGCGAGGGCTGCTGTGAGGGCTGCTGTGAGGGGGGTACTATGAGGGCTCCTGTGAGGGCTGCTGTGAGGGCTGCTGTGAGGGCTGCTGCGAGGGCTGCTGTGAGGGCTGCTGCGAGGGCTGCTGCGAGGGCTGTTACCTGCAAAGGTGTCTGGGACATAGTCCTTCACCTCCAGGTAGACAAACAGAGCAGGTAAGGTGAGGGTCTGGTTCTTCTCATTCCTCAGACCAAGGTAATGATAACCTGCGACACACATACACGCACACACACACACACACACACACACACACTGCTTACGGTGTGCATATTGAGGTAATGCAGTATGTGTCCAGTAGGGGGCGGCTCTGTACCTGGACGTATGGCAGACACAGGAATGATACGGTGGCCAATGAACTTCCCTCCTTCCTCAAACACAGCTATCCTCAATGACGCCAGGGTGGGAAGAACCACCTGACACACACACACACACACACACACACACACAGACACACACACAGACACAGACATTAGTACTACAGGTAGCATTGCATCTGGTTGTATATTTCTCACCTGCAC
Organism: Neosalanx taihuensis; assembly: GCA_030340665.1. Classification (NCBI taxonomy): domain Eukaryota; kingdom Metazoa; phylum Chordata; class Actinopteri; order Osmeriformes; family Salangidae; genus Neosalanx; species Neosalanx taihuensis. The sequence goes on along the minus strand of JARGSH010000116.1, from coordinate 27,149 downwards.
TGTGATAGTAGGTTCTTCAGTCAAACCCAACGATAAATAATAATATGAAGAGAGTGAGTGATTCATTCAAGCCTCGGGAAGTCTGACCTTCTTGAAGACGATAGCCTCTTCCTCCCAGACAGGGTTGATGGCGTTGCCCTGAGACGTTTTAGTCTTAAAGCCCTTCCTCCGAGTGTCCACCGGCAGGCCGAACATGTCGATCTCCACGTACGTCCCCACCTTCTTGTCAGTCAGAAACTGGCCTGATATGATCTAAACCACAGGCAGACAGCCAGGCAGGCGGTGAAAACCAGTCCCCCACACCTGGCAGATGCGCGTCGTCAGGAAGGACGGTCCACGCTCACCTTGACGGACAGCGTGTTAGCTACGATCCCGTCCACGGTGCTCTCGGTGAAGGGGTCAAAGTGCTTGTCCGGGCGCCTCATGAACTCGGGCTTCAGCCGGTAGCCGCACTTGCCGTTGTACTCGAACATCCCCAGGTTGAGCTGCATGGACAGATCTGTGGAAGGAGCACACAAGCTCTAGTTAGCTAGCACAGCGGTTAGCGGGGGGTCAGATGGATCAGCGGGTTAAGGTGATCGGAAGGTTGTGAGATCGAACCCCAGCTGTGGCGATGTGACGTTGTGTCCTTGGGCAAGGCACTTCACCCTACTTGCCTAGGGGGGAATGTCCCTGTACTTACTGTAAGCCGCTTTGGATAAAAGCATCTGCTAAATGAATAAATGTAATGTGAATGTGGCTAGCTCAGCAGTTAGCTAGCACAGCCGTTAGCTAGCACATGGATGCCTGACCGCTCTACAGCCAGGTTTCCACAAAGTCCCTCAGGATAGAAACGCAGCCTCATGCCTCTGACAGAAAACCACCCTTTCACTCGCTCTCTCCGGAGAGGAACCCCACTTCTGTTTTTACCACATTCCTCAAGAGAGAAGGGGGGGGGGGGGGGGGGTCAGGGGGGTGGGAGGCTGTCCAGGTCTCACCTATCGTCTGGAAGTTGAGAGCCACGAGCTGGCAGCCGGCGTTCCAGAACAGCTGAGGGTTGTAGTTAGAAGAGTCCACTCTGGTTCCCTTGGGGTAGATCCTGCTCAGCTGCAGCTTGTTGTATCTGTCAGTCTGAGTTAAGGGATGCAAGGCAGAGGGGAGGCAGGGGGAGGGGAGGCAAGAGGGAGGGAAAGCAGTGGGGAGAGGAGGCATGGGGGTAAGGGAGGCAGGAGGAGGCAGGGGGGAGGTACAGGATTGACACTGGCTTCTGTCTCGAACCCGATCCCCTCCGGCAGGTCAAGGATACTCGACAAACTCCACTGGAGACTTGGTCAGCTGCTCCAGGGCTTTGGCCTCCACAAAGGAGGACATGTGATAGCTGCGATTCATCTCTGCCAAAGACAAGCGACTTGGATTACACTCACAGTGGGACTGGTGTGGTGTATAGGATCAAACCAGGACCCGGTCTTTTTTACAAAGCAGTCACTGGATCCATCCTCGGTTTTGGGGACGTTCAGCGACTCTGTGAAGGAAACTCTTACGTTTGGAAGCTTCGAAGGAGTTGAATTTCACAGGCTGGATGTAGCTGACCAGGTTCGACATCTCCTCAGTGGCAAACGCCTCCCGGCCTACCGTCACCTGAAAACCAGCGCCAACACCGATCAGACCAACCAGGAGGAGCCACTAGGGGGTGCTAGAGGCAGGTGTCAAACAAGATGCAGCAGGAGGAGAGAAAAAAAAAAGACTCACGTCATCCATGGAGCCTTTTTTACAGTCGTAATCATCGTCATCGTCGTCCTCGCTCTCGGCCTCCACCTCTCCTGGAAGGGGGGGGGGGGGGCGGGGGTTAGTTTGGAGGCTGGTGGGTTAGTTTGGAGGCTAGGGGGGTAAACGTGGTCCCACTAGCCCACAGACGGTAAGGAAGTGACCGCGTGACTCACCTATGGACTTCCTGCCGTGCGGTCTGAGGCTGAGCTCAGCGCCCTCCGGAGGCTGGTAGGACTCTGCCATCTCCTGATTGGTGGAGCCTAGTGACAGAAATCACTCATTGACAATCCTCTTCATGCGCATCAATCACATTTGTGCCTGTTCTTCCTTCAGTTTCAGGATACTGTCGAGAGTCAGATGGCTCAGCGGGTTAAGGTGTCCGTCTCATGAGCGGAAGGTTGTGAGTTCAAACCCTGGTTGAAACCCTGTGATGTTGTGTTCTTGGGCAAGGCACTTCACCCTACTTGCCTCAGGGAGAACGTCCCTGTACTTGCTGTAAGTCGCTTTAAATAAAAGCGTACGTTAAATGAATACATTTAATAAAATCAACGTTTTAAGTGAAGCGGTATTATCAGAATGTCTTTGATTTTGAGGCAGACTTCAGAACAAGGTGTGCTTGATATGGTGGGCGGCGCCAGGCCAGTCATGCGTTAGTCTCTCTCTGCCAGGAGGGGGCAGTATGAGCTAAGGTTCCTCTCACAAACCCTCCACTGATGAGAGACATCGGATGATTCGGTGTAAAGACCCGCTTTGATCAATGTCTGCTTGCTCAAGTACACACACACACACACACACACAATCATACAGCTATGGGGTCTGAAACTTTGTGTCTGTAAAATGTTATTCTCTCTCACACGCACACACACACACACACACACAATCGTACCGCCCTGCAGTTTAAAACTCCGTGGCAAGTTGGAGTCTATAACTCATTTTATTCTCTCTCTCTCTCTCACACACACACACACACACACACACACACACACACACACACACACACACACACACACACACACACACACACACACACACACACACACAACAAACACAGGGAGCAGGTTTTAGGGCACCCCAGTGACTGCCATCATGGCGCTGGGTGAGGGAGTATCCGGATTAAAGATTCAATAACTTGGCAGACTGATGGAGAGACTCGTGAAAATGATGAACAGCGGACCGCAGGCGTCCTCTCTCTAACCGTCACAGCAGTTCGATCTACAGAACGAGCCGCCATTTCCCCCCGCAGTGATGATGATGCCTGATGTTGATGAATAATACAGGCTTGGTCTTCCTCATGGATCTGACATCACAGCCTCTGCGCTAGCTAGGATCATTTTGCGGAGTTGGCGGGCGTCACAGTGACCGCAGGCTACGTGCGTGGAGGGGCGCTCTGGAACGACTGCCTGACCTGATGTTAGGTTCCTCCAGGATCACAGTGACCGCAGGCTACGTGCGTGGAGGTGCGCTCTGGAACGACTGCCTGACCTGATGTTAGGTTCCTCCAGGATCACAGTGACCGCAGGCTACGTGCGTGGAGGTTACGCTCTGGAACGACTGCCTGACCTGATGTTAGGTTCCTCCAGGATCACAGTGACTCCCACTGAGGGTTAGTTGTAACCGATTTGAAATCCTTGGTGTGAGGTGTATCATTGTTGCTTGCTTTCCTACAGGCACACTGTTGCACGTCTGAGGTTCATGTTATCTCGTTGCTCTTGCGGCTTTTCACGTTCGGCGCTTGTTTGGTTTCCCACAATGCACGTTTCATAATCTGGCTTCCCGCTACGTTTGGAGTCTACCACGTTGTTCACGTCAGCGACCGATGCTCTTTCGTTAAAGCTCTCTCTTGGAATTCGCTTTGGATAAAAGCATCTGCTAAATAAATAAATGTAAACGTATGCGTGTGTGTGTGTATAGGTATGCATGTATGCGTGCGTGTGTGTAGTTATGCATGTGTGTGTTTGTGTGTATGCATGTATCCGTTTGTGTGTGTAGGTATGCATGTTTGCGCGCGTGTGTGTGTATGTAGGTATGAATGCATGCATGCGTGTGTGTGTGTGTGTATGTAGGTATGAATGCATGCGTGTGTGTGTGTGTATGTAGGTATGAATGCATGCGTGTGTGTGTATGTAGGTATGAATGCATGCATGCGTGTGTGTGTGTGTGTAGGTATGAATGCGCGTGCGTACCTGCGCTGGGGGAGGAGGGCTCACACACGCTGGAGGTGTCGCTGTAGGTGCTGGACACCTGCTCGGACAGCTTCTTCTTGGCTCCGCCCTCAGCTGTGTGGTGCTTCTTCTTGTTCTTCACCAGGATCTTCCCCATCAGGTCCATGGGGCTGGGGAGGGGTACGCCTGCCTCCAGCTGGACTCACAGGGAAGGAGGGGGGGGGAAGGAGAGAGAGAGAGAGACAGAAGGAGAGCAGGATAGAGAGATTGGAGAGAGAGAAAGAGAGAGAAGGAGAGAGAGGAGAGAGAAAGAGAGATAGAGAGGAAGAGAGAGAAGGAGAGAGAAAGGGAGGTGAGCGAGAGAGAGAGAGAGAGAGAGAGAGAGAGAGAGCAGGAAAGAGAGCGAAAGAGAGAGAGAAGGAGAGAGAGATCGAGAGCAAGAAAGAACGAGAAAGAACGAGAATGAGTAAGAGGAGAAATGAAAGCGAGCCTAACTGGGAATAAAAAGCCTTCCTAGTAACCCCAGTAAGGGTAGGGGTGAGGAGGGTCAGCCATGAAAGATGCAGCAGAATCCGACAGCAGGGGTCTCTCTGTGGACACATCCCCTGCAGACTGTACATGAGCCTCTACATGTACCTGCACTGTACTGGGTGGATTACAACCATACTGGGAATCTGATGGGGAACAACCCAGGAAAGAGGACTAGCCATTAGATCTAGGAGAGCCATTCCCACCTCAACTCTGTAACAGCCAGGCTCATAGCTCATTTATTCATGGCATACACTGCTTTTGGATCACAGTGTTTATGGCTATTAATAATGCATCGTTAAGAAACTCACAACTCTCTCTCACACACACACACTCTCTCTCTCTCTCTCTCTCTCTCTCTCTCTCTCTCTCTCACACACACATACACACACACACACACACTGAAGCCACACAAAAGTTCTCAGCTTATACTTGATAGAACTCCTGGTTTCTTGAACATGCTTTACAGCAAGCTTCCAGCTCTTTGACCTCGTTTATCATGCGGGTTCTTTTGAAGTTCTCTGAGCCATCAGCTGTCCTTGATGTCCCCTCCAGCTTCCAGTCAGCCCTGGCTGCTACTTCCAGAGCCCTGAGGCTGCACCCGTCCATACAGAGGCCCCGTATCCCAGCTGCCCCTAACCAGGTGACTCCAGAGCAGGTGAGTGATGCTGGATGCTGGTGAGAGATGCAGGCTTTTTACTCTCACGCAGAAATCTGTTCTCTCTCTCTCTCTCTCCATTTCGCTTGCATCTTCCTCTTGGTCTCTCGCTCCCCCTTTTCCTTCTCTTTTTTCCCTGTTCCTGCCCCCCCTTTCCCCACTCTCGCTCTCTCACTTACTCGATTTCTCTCTCACTCTCTCTCTCTCTCTGTCTGTCTCTCTCTGTCTCTCTCTCTCTGTCTCTCTCTCACTCACTCTGTCTCTCTCGCTCTGTCTCTCTCTCTCTCTCTCACTCACTCTGTCTCTCTCTCTCTCTGTCTCTCTCTCTGTCTCTCACTCACTCTGTTTTTCTCTGTCTCTCTCTGTCTCTCACTCTCTCTCTCTCTCTCTGTCTCTCTCTGTCTCTCACTCACTCTGTCTCTCTCTCTCTCCACTCCACAGTGACTCTCAAAGGGGTTGAGATGCCAAACCCATTGAGCCTAGCGTTCCACTTGTCGAGGGCTGCCGTGTTTGAGAGCCGGGCGTAACGTTCGCTCTCAAGCGAAGTTGCGTCACCCCCCTGCACCGCTGCAGCGGGGGGGGGGGACCTCCACAACAAAGGGACAATGCAAGCTTTTGACCGGTAGCCATAGCAACCGGGGCTACAAGATAAAAAAAAAGGTTGCCAAGGAGAGGAACGTTCAGAAACGCCATTCCCCTCCGCGCTTCAGACCAGCCCACGGCTCTGGGACGTACACAAACACATTAGAAGCCAAAGAGAAGATAAGAGGGCGATTTTTCCAGCCAGGATTACGCAACAGTAGCCACCCCAGGCTAACTGTGTGAGAGGTGTGTTGTGTAGCATGATCGGAATGAACGAAAGTGTGTGTGTGTAGCAGTGCGGTGTCTCTCTAAGAACATGCGTGACATCACTCACCCGTGTGATCGTATTTGTTAGTGCGATCGTTTCCCAAACCGTAGGCCATGTGTGTGTGTGAGACTGTGTGTGTGAGAGAGTGTGTGTGTGTGTGTGAGAGAGTGAGTGTGTGTGAGAATGTACTCACGGGATATTTCTCCAGCGCGTCTGTCAGTAGCGCATCTCCAAATATTGACCTGCAGTACTCTGCCATCTTAGCCTGCTGCTTGGGGCTGGGGATCAAGACACACACACACACACACACACACACACACACAGGCCAAGAACCACCATTAGCCATTCCTATGGGGCCTGAGATCAGAAAAATGTAGCTCCAGTATTCCTCAGGGAAGCTGCTCGCTGTCTCCAGCAGCTATCTGCTCTCTGGCAGTGGGGAGGAAAGATGCTGAAAGGAAGCTGAAGCCATTACCATACTGAAGTCATCAATAACAGAGGGAGAGAGACACAGGGGGAGAGAGACACAGGGGGAGAGAGACACAGGGGGAGAGAGACACAGGGGGAGAGAGACACAGGGGGAGAGAGACACAGGGGGAGAGAGACACAGGGGGAGGGAGAGAGTGAGGGGGAGAGAGGAGGAGAGGGAGAGAGTGGGAGAGAGAGAGGGGAAGGGGGGGGAGAGAGAGGGAGGGAGAGAGAGTGGGGGGGAGAGAGAGAGAGGGAGAGAGAGAGGGTGAGAGGGAGAGAGGGGGAGAGAGAGGGAGAGAGAGAGGGGAGAGTGAGGGGGAGAGAGATAATGAGGGGGAGAGAGAGAGGGAGAGAGAGAGAGAGAGAGGGAGATACAAAGATTGTCTGAAAGAGGGACAGAGTGAGAGAGAGACAGAGGTGTTGACTTACGAGTCCACGTGGTTCTCAAATGACAGGATAACGGGGAAGGGAGACGTCTTGAAGGCACACTCTGCTATGGCCTCAATCACTTCCTGGATTTACACACACACACACACACACACACACACAAATACAATTCTCAGCACAGCAAGTAACATAATAGAAATACAAAATACATCTGCAGCAGCGTAACACAATACAAAAAAACAACAACTTTCAAATCTATTTCAGGACGCGTGTGTGTGTGAGCGTGTGCAGGTGGAGAACCTGTTGACTACTGGATACAATGTAGCATCAGAGAGGACTGTTAAGTGGCAAATTAGATTACAGTGCCATTACTAATGACCTAGTGTATATCCACTTAAAGCTGTTTAGACCATTGCCCTCTCCGTCTCTCCCTCCCTCCCTCCCTCCCTCCCTCCCTCCCTCCCTCCCTCCCTCTCTCCCTCTGACTGTTTTCCATCCCATCCCTGCCTCTCTCTCTCCCTCAGACTCCTCCATTTTTTTGTATTCCTTTCCATTCGTCACCATCAATCTTTCCCTGTTTTTGTCTCTCTGCTTCTACGTCAAACTATCTTCTCGTCGTTTGTCTCCCTCTGCCTTCATCTATCCCACCGTAAACCTGTACATCAGTGGTTCTCAATCCTGGTCCTCAGGGCCCACTGTCCTGCATGTTTTAGATGTTTCCCCCTTCCAACACACCTGATTCAACTGAAGTGTAATTATCAGGCTTCTGCTGAGCTTCATAGTGACTCATTCAATTGAATCAGGTGTGTTGGAGCAGGGAAACATCTAAAACATGCAGGACAGTGGCCCTGAGGACCGGAATTGAAAACCACTGCTCTACATGTACCTGCACTGTACTGGGTGGATTACAACCATACTGGGAATCTGACGGGGAACAACCCAGGAAAGAGGACCAGCCATTAGATCTAGGAGAGCCATTCCCACCTCAACTCTGAGTATCTTCTCAATGAATACACTATTATTAGTTCTCATAGTAGTGATGGTAGTAGTGTGCGGTAGTAGAGCTCATTGGGGTTGCTAGTAGGGGAACAGTGTTGAGTTTTCCCCCCTCCGCAGCTGAGTGTGGGTCCTGGAGGAGCGCTCTAAACACGTGCCTGAACACCCCCCCCCCCCCCCCTCTCCCTGGACCCCTCACCTTGAAGGAGATCTCGGTGGTCATGGTGTAGCCGTGAGTGATGACGGGTTCTTCTTCTGTGGTGCGTCCCTTCCAGCAGTCCAGCTCCACACAGCGGCAGCCTGACAGGAGGACCTGTCTGTACATCTCCACCGAGGAGTTACCTGCCAGCTGGCCAGCTGCACGCACACACACACCACAAAGATACACACACACCACAAAGATACACACAACAAAGAGACATACAAACACAGACACACAGACACAAAAAGCAGACACACACAACGAAAAGACACACACACACAGACACACACACAATACACAGACACAACACAGAGACACACACAACCAAAACACATACGCACACACACAATACACAGACAAACAGACACACGCAGACACACACAGCAGACACACACAACAAAAAGACATGCACACAATACACAGACACACACACAGACAAAACACACCAGTACACACAACCACACACACACACATCCATACCAGACACAGCTCTCATGGAAGGCTCCAATCTGTGTCTAATCATCATTATAGGAAATATAGTGGGTAAGCTGATCTCTCCCCCCACCCCTCCCCCCTCTCCCCCCCTCCCCCCTCTCCCCCCCTCCCCCCCCCCTCCCCACCCCCTCTAATGCTCATTATCCACATTAGCAGCTGAAGTGCTCTGACGGGGGATGTGAGTGTGGCGCAGCTCGTCTCTCGCGCGCCGTTAACAAAGCGATTAGCCTCTCCCAGTGTGGCTGTGCCGCAGCCGCCGCCGCTCCACACCCTCGCAAGGGGCCCCGGGGGGGAGGGAGAGGGACGGGCCCGGCGCCCTCTTCAGGAAGCCGTGAAGAGCCGGAGCTCGAGCCGGAGCTGCTGCCCTGCCCCCCCTCCACCGTCCCCCCCCCCTCCCCCTCCTTCCGCACCTCCCTCGGGGACCGGAGAGGCTCACCCCGCACATCAGCTTCCCCCCCCCCCCCCCGCGCCCGCACTCCACGAGGAGAGCGCTCCGATTGGAGGTGCGTCGCAGGTGGATCGGCGGGGGACGAATGGGGGGATTCGTCGGCGGATAGGCGGAGCAACGGGAGAAACGCTGGTACCGGATGCTGCCCGTCTCTGGAGCTGTGTGTGTGTGTGTGTGTGTGTGTGTGTGTGTGGGGGGGGGGGGGGGTGGCTGAAGGGTGTGCGTGTGTGTGTGGGGGGGGGGGATGGAGGGTGTGTGCGATGGCCCTGGTAACTGGAGAGTCACTGTAGTAGGGACTGAGTTTCCTCATTTCTTCCATGTTGCGGCTTTGACAACAGCCCATTACAGAAATTCGATTTTCCTTCCTCCAGGAAGACATTTGATTCACTTGAAAGATTTGATTCCCTCCCCCTGCCACCATGAATAGATTTGAATAGATGAATACTAACGAGCAGTGCAGAGAAAATGTTCTCTGTAGTTGGGCATCTATTCTTGTGCCAGGAGTCATTCAATGTGTGAATACCAGACTAAGGAAATATTTGACTCATGAATAAAAATGAAGAGTGTTGTCAAAGAGGAGGCTGATTGGCTGCCCTCCTGAGATTAACAAAGGAAAAGGAATTTGATAGGCTTTGATACATTCCATTAAATGCGTGTGCGCGCGCATGCGAGTGCATGAGGATGTGCGTGTGTGTATGCACGTGTCGACGTGTGTGTGTTCATAGTAATCAGGAGGTTCCCAGTTTGAATCCCAGTCGTGCCAACATGATGTTGCGTCCTCGGGCAAGGCACTTCACCCTACTTGCCTCAGGGGGGAATGTCCCTGTACTTGCTGTAAGTCGCTCTGGATAAGAGCGTAAGTAAATGTTTGTGTGAATGGATGGGTGTTGGAGAGTTTCTATGTGTGTGTCTCTCAGAACGAGCGGGAGAGCGAGCGAGAGAGAGGGCTTGTGTGTGTGTGTGTGTGAGTGCGCGTGCGTGCGTGCGCTCACCCGTGAGGTAGGTGTTGTGCGAGGAGTTGACGAAGTACTGAGACAGAGGCAGGGTCATATCTTCGCTCTGGTCCAGCTTCTCCGGGGGAATGATGGAATTCTCCTCTCCGCTCAGATACCTGGCGAATCCCTCCACTGAGATCTGACCTGCAGCCCAGCACATCACCCACAGCTCGTTAGACAGGATTACTGACACACACACACACACACACACGGGTTATCAGCTGGTGTACACAGAGGACATAGTACTGGGTACTAGTCTAGTCGTAGTACTGGGAATGTATAACACAGGAGACTTTAAATACACAAGTACACAGGAGACTTTACATACACAACATAGTACCGGTTCGGTACAGCAGGCAGTCGTGCTGTGTATTCTCTCTTAAATGAATCAGTGTCTTGATGTAACCTGTATAAATGTGTGCTTCTGTTGTTGTTGTTGTTGTTTTTTCTGTTGATGGAACTTGACGCATGAGAGATGTGAGCTTAACTGCTGTACCCAAAGCAAATTCCACCAACTCTGTTGTGTGGCCTTTAATAAATGATTGATTGATTGATAGAGTGACCTTGGACGTCTATATGTCTTTTTCTGTTGCGACAAGCAAGCTGCGTTCAGAGACGACAGCGACTACATGTCCGCGGTTGAAGATTTTAAGTAATGACGCTCGCACACACACACACAAACACACACACACATATTCACATGAATGCAGACACACCTCGGCACTAAATCAAATATGTCCTTTGATCAATGATCTCTAGCAGGGAAGCCAAGAAAATAAACACGGCCAATTAGCCTCTTTTTGACGTTACTTTTTGACATTACTACTGCCTGTAAGGTAGCCACACACACACACGGACACGGCCACACACACACACGGCCACCGCAGTGCACGGCCACACACACACACCCCCATCCTCAAAACACACCCGCCCGTCCACACACATGCTAATACGCTAACCGCCGCTAGCGCCCCGCTAGCATGCGCCGGGCTCCCTCCGGCCAGTTTATGCTAATTAAGGCAGCCCTGCCCTCCGCTGAGTTCCAGCGGTAATTAGCGGCGCTCCTCGCCGTGACATTAGGAGGAGCAGGCTGGGCTCCCTGCTGAGCCCGGCGAGGGGGAGGAGGGAGGGAGGAGGGAGGGAGGGAGGGGAGAGGAGACACACCCACAGGTCAGCACGGTGTTGCTCTTCCTACAGGTGGCCTGGGGCTGGAGGCTGGAGGCTGGAGGCCAGGGGACGTGAGGCTGGGCCTGTTCATGCGAGGGTGTGTGTGGGGGGGGAGGGGGGTCTATAAAGACCTCCTGCTGCATCATAACCGGTCTTATCGGAGTCTGGTGATGAAGACCCCTCTGGAGAGGTCTGGGGGAGGTCTGTGGACCGGCGTGCCTCATTAGTGTCTTCAGGAAGTGACATCGCTATCTGTCGTGGCTCGCAGGGACAGTTCTTCTGTAGGCCCTCTGAAGGTGACAACACCTTCCTGTAACATCCCCGTTGAACAAAAAGTGAAGGAGAGCGGGAGGTGAGAGAGAGAGGAAGGAGAGACAGAGAGAGAGAGAGAGGCAGAGAGCGATACACAGAGACAAATGACAGAGACAGAGAGAAATGGACAGACACAGAGGGCGACAGAGAGACAGAGAAAAGCAAAAGACCCGAAAGACAGGAAGAGAGACGGAGAAGGAGGAGAGGGAGGGAGACAATATGTTTTCCCCACTCCTCTTCCTGAATAATACAGGACTCTGTTGGGGCAGACCTGAAGCACCATCTCTGGGCCTTTTCCACCCTGCTCCACAATCTGGGACCACAGTGTGTGTGTGTGTGTGTGTGTGAGTGTGTGTGTGAGTGTGTAATCGATGTTTCTCTGCGAGCTTCAATGGAGCATGCGTGTGTGTGTGAGTGTGTAATCGATGTTTCTTTGCGAGCTTCAATAGAGCATGCGTGTGTGTGTGTGTGTGTGACAGACATGTTGGCATGCATGTCCTTGTGTGTGTGTCTGAATCTGGGGCTCTCAGCCGAGCAGATGGCCGTACTTCCTCAGGGTGGATAAATAGTGCATGCTGGGAGATCTGGTGCTGGAACAGAGGGAGGTGTTCTTCAAGGATGGCACACTGACACAGGGACATACAGGAGCCCAGAAACTGCCTCCGCTACGCTATCGCACAGAGCCACACACACACACACACACATCACAGACCTACACACACACCTCCACACACTTCACAGAGCCACACACACACACACATCACAGACCTACACACACACCTCCACACACTTCACAGAGCCACACACACACACACATCACAGACCCACACACACACCTCCACACACGTCACAGAGCCACACACACACACACATCACAGACCCACACACACACCTCCACACACTTCACAGAGCCACACACACACACACATCACAGACCCACACACACACCTCCACACACTTCACAGAGCTGCACACACCTCACAGACCCACACACCTCACAAATCCACACACACACACACACACACACACACACCTCACCAAGCTACACATGCACCTCGCAGAGCCACACACACACACATCACAGATCCACACCTCACAGAGCTACACGCACTGCACGGATCCACACACACACACCACACAGATCCACACACACCTCCCAGAGCCACACACACACACACATATAAACACGTCACAGACCCACACACACCTCACAGAGCCACGCACACCTCACAGACCCACACACACACACCTCACAGATCCACACACGCACCTCACAGGGGCCCCCACATACACACACCTCTCACCAGTTTTAGAGAAACAAGATGGATTCCCAGCACCTAAGACTGTTACTTAAAACACTAACAGAAACACAGTCAAATAAACCCCCAGAGACAAACACACTGTTTGAAACACCACAGAACAGGGAATCACAGCCTACTGCAAATATGTTGGCATAGAAGAACCTTTTCCAGGATAAAACTGATCTCAGAGCTCTTAATGTTGAAGAAGAGCAGAGAAGACTCGCGTAGGAAGCGAAATGATTTGAAACTTATATAAATACTTGGAACGAGATACGAAAGTAAACTGCGTGCTAAGTTAAGGTGCAGGTGGACCTAGAACCAGAGAGGAACTGTAGCTATGGAGATGAGGACCGAGAGGAACAGCCACAGGGAGGAGAGAGAGGGACGATCAGGAAGGGGTAACGCACTAGCCCGTGTGTACACATGCGTGCGTTTGACTGTGTGTGTGTTTTCATGTGTGTGTGCGTGTGAGGTTGTGTGTCACAGAGTAGGGCACGTTTGTGTGTGACAGTTCTGTGTTGGAGCAGGAGGACAGGTTGGCTGACAGTCATGCCTTAGAGTGTGTTGAGTACTCAGCTCTCCAGATGCTGTTCCACTCCTGGGACACACACACACATACACACGCACACACACACCCACGCACACACCCACACACACACACACACACACACACACACACACACCCACACACACACCCACACACCACACATACACACTGTACTGAGAGGCACACAGCTTCCACAGCTTCCCCTGCCTCACAGTGCAACTTGTGTCTCTGTGTGTGTGAGTGACTGTATGCCTGTGTGTGTGTGTTTTGTGTGTGTGAGCAGTGTGCAGACAGCTAACATTCCGTTCCCTAGCTCCCCGCTACGACTCCTCTCTTATTCGGTCCCTGGACACGACGTGGCTCAGCTCGTTTCTATGGCAATACCCCTGCCAAACTCAGCACCCTCCTGGTGGGGGGGGGGGGGGGGGGGACCGGGGGCTTCAATCTTGAATCTGAAAACAGCGACTCTCGAGAACACGCTCGAGAACTTCACTTCTTGTTCATGTGCGCAATCAATATGCCGATCGTTCCGAAATCCTGTTGCAGGAATCCCAACTCGAGCTTTTCCAGATAATTGAATTCAATGAGGACAGACTGAGGTGCAGACCCAGGGCCTGTAAGAGACTGTCTGAAGGTGTGTGTGTGTGTGCTGACGGGCCACGGACCTTTCTGAGCGAGCGACACGTTGGGCTCGTACTTGTCCACCAGGATCTGCACCTGCTCGGCTTTGAGCGGGGGGTACAGGATCTCGTTGAGGCGGGGGTCCCGCTGCTTGTTGTTGATGAAGTCTGTCATCTGCTCCACCGTGAGGTAGGGACGACTCTTCGCCCCCCTGGGAGGGGACAGAGGGGGGAGGAGGGGGGGGGGGGGGAGAGGAGAGGAGAGGAGGAGAGGAGAGTGGAGGAGGATGGCGGTTGAAAGCAGGACGATGGGTTTCGGGAAAAGAGAAGAAGGTTAGACAAAGTAGGGGGAGGAGGAGAAACGAGATACAAGCACATACGGAGGGAGGGAAGGGAGGGATGGAGGAGGAATAATCAGGGGCGGGGAGGAGAGGAAGGGAGAGAACAGGGGATCAAATTCCGTGTTAAGTAAATGAGGAGATTGGATTAAAAAGCCTCCCTCATGTCTGTGTCTCGCCAGGAACATATCGCATTCATCTTCATTTTCAGCGCTGCCTATCGCTTTAGCGTGATTAAAACAAGGATTTATGACTTTCATTTCGGTTGAGAAGGTTCTGCTGGCAGACGGCCTCGTTCAGCGATGGGGAAGTCAGCCTTTCTTCAAACCTGCACCTACTCACGCCGACAATGTGTTCAACTAGGATTCTGTACGCACCGATGCTGCGGATGGAGACTACCCTCGCGGACCAGCTCATGGGAGATGACAGGTGTCGGCAAGAGAGAGACGGAGAGGCAGAGCGAGAAAGACAGAGAGAGACGAAGAGAGACAAAAACAGACAGAGAGACAGAGAGAGACAGCGAGAGACTGAGATAGACATGGAAAATCACAGACAGAGGAAGACAGAGAGAGGCTGAGAGAGACTGAGAGACGGAGAGAGAGAGAAACAGAGAGGGGCAAAGGCAGGGAGAGACAGAGAGTGACAGACAGAGACAGAGAGAGACCCAGATGGACAGAGAAAGACAGAGAGAGAGAGAGAGAGAGACAGAGATGGACAGAGAAAGACAGAGAGAGAGAGAGAGAGAGAGACCGAGATGGACAGAGAAAGACAGAGAGAGAGAGAGAGAGAGAGAGACAGAGACAGAGATGGACAGAGAAAGACAGAGAGAGAGAGAGAGAGAGACAGAGACAGAGACAGAGATGGACAGAGAAAGACAGAGTGAGAGAGAGACAGAGAGAGAGAGAGAGTTGTTTCTTACACTTCTGAGAAGATGTGGTCCAGGTCAGGTCTCGGGCAGATGCTGCTGAGGAACACCTTGTACACCTCTGGAGTGAAGTCCTCCTGGGGGAAGGAGTCGTTCTGGAGAACACACACACACAAACACAGGCTACTTACTGACACACAAGATACTGGGTTAGGCTTCTAGTTCTCCCCTAGACGTGGCTGCCTGCGCTCTACCTCATTGGTCCCCAACCCTGCTCCTCAGGGCCCCGCTGTCCTGCACGTTTTCAATGCTTTCCCCATTTCCCAAACACCTGATTTGCCTGTCCTTTTATCAGGACTCTTCAGAGCTCGATAACGACCCATTCGTTTGAATCAGGGCGTGTCAGAGTTGGGAACCGTCTAAAACATGCAGGGCGGTGAGGCCCTGAGAACCAGGATCGGGGACCTGATTGCTCTACCTCACACTGCCTGAAGCGGAACCCAGAGCCACTGGCAGGCATAAACAGAGCAGAACCCCCATCTGCTCAAGAGGGGAAGAGATGGGGCTCGGAGAGAGATGAGGATGATGGTGTGAAGGTGTGGAATCCAGTCGAGACTTAATGAGTCTGCCTGAGACCTTGTTGCCAGTAAATCTGTGTGTGTGTGTGTGTGTCTGGGATTAACAGTGCTAACATTTAGCTGTAATTAATTGCGATTTGCAACTGACACCAACAAGGCCCCGGTAGACCTTGGGGAAAGCAACGCATCTGTCTCTCTCATCCTCTCTCCTTCTCTCCCGTCTCCCCAGTCTCCCTTCCTCCGGCTCTTCCTTTCATCCCTAACTCCTCGTTTTGTCTCTCCCTTCCTCTTCCCTCCCTTCTCCCCTCCCCTTTCCCTCTCATCCTCCCTTCTCGCTCATTCTCACGTCGCGCTAATGAGGACGCGTCACCTGATTAAGGCGATAACTGTTCCGCGCGATCTCGCGTGCCTGCGTGCGTCTGCCGCGTCTAGGATGCTGCCGTTTCTGGAAGCTTCCGGATGCTCCTCGCTCGTCTCTACGCTCGTGTCAACGTAAGAACCTGGACGCCTGACGCTCGTGTGCGCGTGGCGCTCCCTTCTTGTGTTCAAGATGACATTAGGAAAGATTTCTTCCCCCTCAGAGAGTACTAATTGCTTGTTATTCCTTTCCAGAGGGGGCTCGTTTCGTGTGACGAGGGGCCCATTAGGGCTCCGTGGAGGAGGGGAGGACGTCTCTCCGGCGGCACCTGGGAGAGTGCTGGCGGCTGTCAGCCGTGCTAGGACCCCCAAAGCTCATTTGGATGAACAGCATGGATGAAAACACTGAGAGGGAATTCAGAGAGAGAGAGGAGGCGAGAGAAAGAGAGAGAGAAAGAGAGAGGGTGACATAGAGAGAGGGTGAGCGAGAGAAAGAGAGGGTGGGAGAGAGTGAGAGAAAGAAGGCGAGAGAAAGAGAGAGAGCATGAGAGAGAGAATGAGAGAGGGTGAGAGAGAGAGAGAATGAGAGAGGGTGAGAGAGAGGGTGAGAGAGAGGGTGAGAGAGTGAGAGAGAGGGTGAGAGAGACAGTGAGAGAGAGAAAGACAGCGGGTGAGAGAGAGAGCGGGGACGGTCTAAAGACAACGTCTCACCCTGCCAGAGGGGAGGCTGCAGTGCTCCAGGGCGGTCTCCACGCGCTTCCTGTCGGCCGAGAACATCCGGAAGATGCTGCAGAGAGAGACACGCGCGGCGGTTAGCGACACCTGTACCAGCCGTTAATAGAGGTCAGTCCTCTCAGGCTCCGACCCCCCTCACACCTCCTCTGGCTCCCGGTGTGACTCTCCTGGTCCAGCCAGTCCACCGCTGACCCCAGCGTTAGCACCAGCGGCCAGCAAGGGACCTCAGGGTTAAGTACCGAATCTAGCAGAGCTGTCTACAGTCTCTCTGTAGACTCGTGTGAGTCAGATGCGATAGGGCTTCGTTACCGGAGCTTTGAACGGCGGGGGGGGTTCAGAAGGAGGCTCGCAGAGGCGACAAAGACCCACGCATGCACACCTATTTCCACCAAACACACACAGACGCACGCGCAGTCTTCGAGGCTTGATGGAGGAGGTTCAGGTAGAGATAGGCATGGCCCTCTGAAGAGCCCTCCTGGATAATTGCTGTCTCTCTCTGGGTGATTGTGGTCAGATTTCCCTCCTGCCCACTTCAGATCAGACCGCACACACACACACACACACACACAGACAGACTCGGCAGACAGAGATGAGAGATGATAGATGGAGGGAGGGGAGAGGACAGAAAGAAAGGGGGGGGGGTTGAAGGAGAAAGACATTCGAGCAGGCGGGAGTGATGACGGATGGGAAGATTTATGGGACGATAGATGGCACAGATAGTACAGGCAGGAGAGAAAGAGAGAGGAGAAAGAGGGAGGAGGGAGAGGAGAGGAGAGCAGAGGAGACTAGAGTGATGACAGACAGGAGAGGAGAGAAGAGGAGAGGAGAGACAGGAGGGAGAGGAGAGAAGAGAAGAGGGAGGAGAGAGCAGGAGAGGAGGGAGGAGAGGAGAGGGAGCCGAGATTGGTGGAGGGGAGAGAGAGAGGGAGGAGAGGAAAGTGAGAAAGCAGTGGGAGTGAGAGAGGGACGGGGGGGGGGGGGGGGGGGGGGAGGCAGCCAGACTTACTTCTTGACAGGGATGCGTCCCTCTGGGTTTAGCTGCAGTTTGAGCCGAGCGTACCTGTGGGACAGGAACACACAGTCACATCAGACCTCTTCCACTTGGAGTGTGTGTGTGTGTGTGTGTGTGTGTGTGTGTGAGAGCGCGTGCTAGCGCTAAAGTGTGTGTGAGTGCACCCTGTGCAACTGACGCGTAAATATCATAAATATAACACACATACTTATGACGTGTGTGTGTGCAACAAAGATTCTATCTGCAGATGGAACACATGCTTCTCTTTGTTTCCATTACAGGCACTGCACTGTGTTTCCATTACAGGCACTGCACTGTGTTTCCATTACAGGCACTGCACTGTGTTTCCATTACAGGCACTGCACTGTGTTTCCATTACAGGCACTGCACTGTGTTTCCATTACAGGCACTGCACTGTGTTTCCATTACAGGCACTGCACTGTGTTTCCATTACAGGCACTGCACTGTGTTTCCATTACAGGCACTGCGTTTCCATTACAGGCACTGTGTTTCCATTACAGGCACTGCACTGTGTTTCCATTACAGGCACTGCGTTTCCATTACAGGCACTGCGTTTCCATTACAGGCACTGCGTTTACATCACAGGCACTGCACTGTGTTTCCATTACAGGCCCTGCGTTTACATCACAGGCACTGTGTTTCCATTACAGGCACTGCACTGTGTTTCCATTACAGGCACTGTACTGCGTTTACATCACAGGCACTGCACTGCGTTTACATCACAGGCACTGCACTGTATTTACATCACAGGCACTGCACCGCCCAGATGCTGTTTCCACTCCTAATGATTATTTGCATTGAAGCTGGCAGACAGACCCCAACTCTCACACACGTCTACAGCTAAGCACACACAGAGCCCTGCAGACACCACAGACAGCTCGCTAACAATGGAACGGGTTCCACAGTCGACCCCCCACCCCAGCCCCCCACCTCCAGCAAAGTCATGCCTCCGATAGGTAATTGGGGCCCCCTTAACGAACATTTCTCTGTCTTTGCTCACGTCCTGCCCTGACGGAAACAAGGACAATCTGCGCTGGGAAGATGCAGGACGGACGGGAGAGGGGGTGGGGGGATGTGGGGGGGGGGGAGGGAATGTCTCTCCCTCTCTCACGCTCCCGTCGCCGCCAATGATTTGCGAGAAGTCACTAAGGTTTGCCGGCGAGAGGCAGTTGGTATGAAGTCCCCCCTCTTCGCTTCCCTTCTCTCCCTGGCCACTCTTACGCCAGTCCTGACCGGCTCACCCCTCCCCCTCGGCCCCCACCCCTCCCCCCCCTCCCCCTGAACCTGACACGGCTGGTTAATACTAAACCAAATCCAGTCCCCCTTCACTTCGACTCTTCCGACGAGTTCCTAATAGAAACATTTGTTCCCAAGTGTTCCCTGTCAGGCAGCTTTCTTCCGTCGACTGTGGTAAGTAAACTCGCTTCAGGTTTGTCTTTAGCTTTTTGGCCTACCAGGCCCCCCTTCCAGCCCCCCTGGAGGCCTTGTAACCCTGAAACCCGTGAAACTCTGGTTGCCGGGGGAACGGGGGACATCTGTGTCTCTCCCAGCCTCGAAGCGGCTCGGACAGTCTGGGTTCTGTTCCCCCAGCGGGGGGGGGTGGGGGGGGAGGTCAGGGCAGGGACCACTCCACTTAGCAGGCTGAAAGTGAGTTATCTGGGAGCCAAGGCCCCCGGGTTAGGGGTTGATACACATCTCGATTACGGGGGGTGGGGGGGGGGGAGGTGGAGAACAGACGCACCGCTAACGTGGAGGACATGGAGTTTCAGCTGGCTTCTCACACCGCCTTCTCACCGGCGGTTCAGAGGGAGGGAGGGAGAAAAGAAGCGAGGGTGAAGGAATAAGAGAAGGGCAGAGAGGGAGGGAGAAGGAATAAGAGAGAGACGGAGAGAGGATGGATGGCTGAGGGTTATGTAATGGTCCAGAACCGATGGAGTCGTGGCAGAATCTCCCATTAACATTTGGAGAAGGCAATCACAACACGGCCGGCAGTCAATGATTACATCTATCTATAGACGCAGAGTCACAGGTCTGCAGTTACTGAGAAGGGAATGTGCTCCTCCACACACACACACACACACACACACACACACACACACACACACACACACACACAGACACACACTCTCCCTCTCTTCCCCTCTCCCTTCCCTCGGTCTCGCTCTACCCACTCCCTGGGAATGCAACAATGTGAAGACTTGCAAAGAGACTCAGCCATTCTGCAGCCCCAGGACTACCCAGAGGGACTGCAGAGTGTAAACCACACTGTTCCACGTGTGCCTGTGTGACAGTGCCGCTGTCCATCTCTGTCAGCTGGTGAGGGGACAGCGAACGAGGCTCGGTGAAGCCTCCGAACGCCCCGGGGTTTAGGTACGTTCATCCTGCTCTTCCTCGTAGCGCGTCCGCAAGCCAATCGGCTCTCACGGTTCTCACGTTGCAGGAAGCTGGCGAAACGCAAAACCCGCGTTTCTAAAGATAGCGTTTAAGTGCGACACCGTCTCGGATGTCTTGTCGGTTGTATGCGTGTGCGCTGTGTGTGTACACGTGTGTGTGTGTGTGTGTGTGTGTGTGTGTGAGAGAGAGTGAATGGTACATTCATAGACTTACACTTTCTCCAGGCAGGCCTCTCTCGACATGTTCTGAGCCAGCAGGTTAGACGACAGGCTGAACAGCTCTTCCGCCCACTCCTGGTAAAAGACACACACACACACACACACACCATCAAACACACACACACGGTGACAGGGAACAACACGAGTTGCGAGGTTTTACAGGAGGTGACGTCTCACCTCCCACACACCAGACCTCGTAATTATCCCCACTAGACTGATGCGCTCTGGAACGGTTAGTCCACATGAAGTCATTCCTAGAACTGCGCTGAACGCGAGTCAGGTGGCTAAGCGGTAAAACGGAATGTTGCCGGTTCGATTCCACTTCACCTTACTTTCCCTCAGAGAAAATGTCCCTGTAAACTGCTGTAAATCGCTCTGGATAAGAGTCCATGTCCGTCTTTAAGTCGGCTCTTAAGACTTATCTTTTTACCTTAGCTTTTCAGTGATGTTATTGACTTTTACCGTGTACAGTGTGTCTCTATTTGTTGAGTTTTTTACCAATTGTTGTGTTGTCTTTTACTGTGTATAGTGTGTGTCTATTTATTGCGTTTTTTAATATTGCTATGTACTGCACTTTGGTCAACCGTGTCGTTTTAAAGTGCAATAGAAATAAAGTTGGATCGGATCGGATTGGCTAAATGGAAATAGCTGTGTCCTTCTCAGACTTATCCAGCTGTCCTTCTCAGACAGCATCATCAGCGTTACAGAGGCGTCGTTTGAGGCACGGTGGGGGGGGGGGGCGGGGCTGCAGCGTCACAGTTGCGACGCCGCAGCGCTATAGCGTCACCGCGGCGATGGTTACCTTGGCGATGTCCTCCTGGAAGGCCATGAAGTTGAGGTAGGTGATGTTGACCATGTCCGGTCCGCTCACCACCGTCACCATGGCGTTCTCCAGCTTCCCCACCTTGGTGCTCACCTCCAGCGTCTCCCGCAGCTTGGCGTCCTGACACACACACACACACACACACAACTTAATGAGTTATTAATGACTTGTTAACTGTTTGTTAACAGTTTGTTAAGGATTTTTAATGATGCCTATATTTAATCGACCATTAATAAACTGTCAGCTAACTAATTATAAATGACTTGTTAAATAACAGTTAGTTAAGGATTTATAACTGTGCCTTACTTAACAAGTCATTAATAACTCATTGATCAACAGTTTACTAATGATCTATGAACTAGCTATAAGGGATAGTTATTATAAAGTGTTACCAATAAGTATTTAACAGCCTGCAGATTGGGAGAGAAATGACCAGACCTCTGGCAACAAAATGAAGACAGTACAAGGCTCAGGTCTCAATCATGTCTCTCTCCCGTCTGAAGGCGAGAGGACCTTCTTTTAAAGGGCACAAGAATGTAAACATAGATAGTGACAGTCGGACGGTAACGACGTTACAACAGTCTTCAGAGGAGGTGTGTTGAGTAGTGTTGAATATAAGTACACAGGCAATCCAGTTTCTTCCACACTAGTCCTACAAGCTTTAGTTCGGTGGGTTAACCCAGTCGACAGACGTGGTATCCATGCCGGCACGACCATCGTGTCACGGCGGATTGCAAATCACGGGTTGGCATGGCGTCCTCTGCCAGGGAGGCACCAGAGAGGCATAATAACAACCTTGTTCTCTAACCCTGTGCCCCCTATCTGGGCACGGAGAGCTTCCTGCAGACTAATTAACACAACAAAACGAACCCAGCGCAGGATTTCATCGGGCCAGGCAAATGAGCTCCTGCTAATTCACCCAATCAGACAAAGAGCATTGTGTCCTGTGTCACACTGATAAAACGTCCCTGGCCCCCCCCTCCCCCCCCACCCCCCACCCCGTCCAATCAAATGGCGCGGCCTCAGAGGCGCCCCCGTTCTTTTGACGGTGAGCTTTTTCAGAGGCCGTTTCTATCCTCTTTGGTCTGCCTGTCTGCCTGCCTGCTTATCTGTCTGTCTGCCTGCCTGCCTGCTTGCCTGCCTGTCTGTCCGATTCAAAGGTGAGGAATTTCAATGGGGAACCATGAGGAAAGATGATGATCAAAATATTAAGGCGGCATAGAATATGTCCTATTAACGAATATGGACATTCTGCTTTAACATGGTAGAAATATGAAGAAACGAGGGACAGAGGATAAAAGAGAGAGAGAGAGAGAGAGAGAGAGAGAGAGAGAGAGAGAGAGGGACAGGGGATAAAAGAGAGAGAGAGAGAGAGAGAGAGAGGGACAGGGGATAAAAGAGAGCGAGAGAGAGAGGGACAGGGGATAAAAGAGAGAGAGAGAGAGAGAGGGACAGAGGATAAAAGAGAGAGAGAGAGAGAGGGAGAGAGGGACAGGGGATAAAAGAGAGAGAGAGAGGGACAGGGGATAAAAGAGAGAGAGAGAGAGAGAGGGACAGAGGATAAAAGAGAGAGAGAGAGAGAGAGAGAGGGACAGGGGATAGAAAGAGTGGAAGAGCGAGGGAGGGGGGCTACAGTGTTTCTGTTTCGGCCCGGATCGATAGGAGGAAAAGTGCTGATTTAAACGGCGATCAATCACCTTGCACTTAGATATGCAAAATGGCACCCGGCGCCATCAATCAAGACATGAAAATTCACTTTCAATTTACCAAAACACACGTCTGCAAAGTGCCCTCGTGAGAGGCTGTAGTCGGAGGATGAGAGGCCAGCCACGGAGCGCCGCGGACGCTGTTGCATGTTTCATTGATCTCCTTTGATATGGCATGGCATCTCGTAGCCAATGAGAAGGCTCATCCTCTCCGGTTGACCTGCTTCCTGAGGCGGGGCTCTACTGGCTCCTCAAGACATTTAAGCTGCTACGAAGAAAATCATTCAGAGATCAGGTTTTACCTGATGTTTGCTGCAGTCAGAATGAGAGGAGGGGAGAGGAGGGGAGGGGAGAGGAGGGGAGAGGAGGGAGAGGAGGGGAGGGAAGAGGAAAGGAGAAGAGGGGAGGGGAGAGGAGAGGAGGGGAGGGAAGAGGAGAGGAGGGGAGGGAAGAGGAGGGGAGAGGAGAGGAGGGGAGAGGAGGGGAGAGGAGAGGAGGGGAGAGGAGGGGAGAGGAGGGGAGAGGAGGGGAGGGAAGAGGAGAGGAGGGGAGGGAAGGGGAGGGGAGGGGAGGGGAAGGAAGTGGAAGAGGAGAGGAGGGGAGGGAAGGGGAGGGGAGGGGAAGGAAGTGGAAGAGGAGAGGAGAGGAGGGGAGGGGAGAGATGGAATGAGTGAAAAGAGGAGGAGGAGGGGGCCTAGCCCTGACTCAGCCATGAGAGTGAGATTTAATTAGCGCTGGTGCATTGTGGGAGCAGTTGGAGGCGTGCCTAAGGGCCCTGTTGCCGCAGCGCTGAAAGATTTAGAGGCAAATAGGGGCCAGTGTGTGTGTCAGTGTGTGTGTGTGTGTAGTATGTTTATATGGGGGTGTGTGTGCCAAACCCTTGAGGCCATAGTATGTTTGTGTGTGTGTGGGGATGTGTGTATGCGTGTGTGAGTTTGTGTGGGTGTGTGCTTGAGTGTGTGTGTGTGTGTGTGTGTGTGTGTGTGTGTGTGTGTGTGTGTGTGCACTCGAAGCATTTCTCAGTAATTTCCACTCCAGTCCGTAGACAGACCCGGTCCTGTGTAACTCTCACAAACACACACACACGTATGCACACACACACACACACACACACATTTACACACACACATGCACACACACCACTAAGTACTAAGCACTACAGATACTGTTCCGTCAACCTATAGATCTGACCTCAGGCCAGTTTAAAGCTTTGCAGGACATTAGCAGCAGTGTGCACCAGGCGCTTCTGGTCTTAAGTCCAACATCCAAACAGGAGCTGGACTGCAGTAAGTCATCCCCCCCCCCCCCTCCCATCCCTCCTCAACCTCACACACACACCCTCACACATGCACACGCACACGCAGTGTGTGAACTAGTCTAGCCACCTTCCGTCCCCATGAATACTTCATTCACGGGCTCAAACTAATCCTGATCTAGTGATTCATGTAGCTTTAATTCCCTTCATTAGCCATTAATACCCCGCGCTTTGACTAAGTGCCCGCATCAAGGCTCCATCTCCCCCCCTCACATAACTCTCCCTGTCACCCCAACACCCCCCCCTACAGAGAAAGTTGGAGAGTCCCATTAGTATTTCTTCCAACTCTTTCAACTTCAGTTCAATTTCTTATTTTTTTTTTTCTTCTAATTGAACCCGAGCCTTCGTCTGTGAGATACAGAGAGGGAGAGCGCGAGATCCAGCGACAAGAGATAAAAATAGGGGGATGAGAAAAAGAGAGAGGGAGAAAGCGAGGGAGTCGTGGAGGAAGAGCGCGGCGAAGAGCTGGGTCCTGCTGCTGGCTAGCCTGGTTAAGCATCAGAGCGGTGAGCTGGGGGGACAGAGGGAGCCCGCGGCAGATGACAGGGACTTATGGGTAATAACGCTGGAGGCTGAGGGGGGAGGGAGAATGGGAGGGAGGGGGATGGGGCAAGGGGGGGGAGGGGGGCTTGCAGCGCGCTCAGCCTTCCCGAGATTCCACGGACGCCTTTTCTTAACCCGCGCTGTGAGCACGACTTTCACGTGAATGCTTGGTCAACAGGAAAAGTGTGTGTGTGTGTGTGAGTGTTTCTGCGTCTCCCTGCGTTTAACCGCGCTGCGCCGATGCGCCGATGCTGAAACGGCTCCCTCCCCTGCCGTTGGAGCCGGGGGTGTTTAAGAGAGGCTGGGGAGAGCTGGGGAGAGCTGGGGAGAGCTGGGGAGAGCTGGGGAGAGCTGGGGAGAGCTGGGGAGAGCTGGGAGAGCTGGGGACAGCTGGGGAGAGCTGGGGAGAGCTGGGGAGAGCTGGGGACAGCTGGGGACAGCTGGGGAGAGCTGGGGACAGCTGGGGAGAGCTGGGGAGAGCTGGGGAGAGCTGGGGAGAGCTGGGGAGAGCTGGGGAGAGCTGGGGAGAGCTGGGGACAGCTGGGGAGAGCTGGGGAGAGCTGGGGAGAGCTGGGAGAGCTGGGGAGAGCTGGGGACAGCTGGGGAGAGCTGGGGAGAGCTGGGGACAGCTGGGGAGAGCTGGGGAGAGCTGGGGAGAGCTGGGGACAGCTGGGGAGAGCTGGGGAGAGCTGGGGAGAGCTGGGGAGAGCTGGGGAGAGCTGGGGAGACCTGGGGAGAGCTGGGGAGAGCTGGGGACAGCTGGGGAGAGCTGGGGAGAGCTGGGGAGAGCTGGGGAGAGCTGGGGAGAGCTGGGGACAGCTGGGGAGAGCTGGGGAGAGCTGGGGAGACCTGGGGAGAGCTGGGGAGACCTGGGGAGACCTGGGGAGAGCTGGGGAGAGCTGGGGAGAGCTGGGGAGAGCTGGGGAGACCTGGGGAGACCTGGGGAGAGCTGGGGAGACCTGGGGAGACCTGGGGAGAGCTGGGGAGAGCTGGGGAGAGCTGGGGAGAGCTGGGGACAGCTGGGGAGAGCTGGGGAGAGCTGGGGAGAGCTGGGGAGAGCTGGGGAGAGCTGGGGAGAGCTGGGGAGACCTGGGGAGAGCTGGGGAGAGCTGGGGAGAGCTGGGGAGAGCTGGGGAGAGCTGGGGACAGCTGGGGAGAGCTGGGGAGAGCTGGGGAGAGCTGGGGAGAGCTGGGAGAGCTGGGGAGAGCTGGGGAGAGCTGGGGAGACCTGGGGAGAGCTGGGGAGAGCTGGGGAGAGCTGGGGAGAGCTGGGGAGAGCTGGGGAGACCTGGGGAGACCTGGGGAGAGCTGGGGAGAGCTGGGGAGACCTGGGGAGACCTGGGGAGAGCTGGGGAGAGCTGGGGAGAGCTGGGGAGAGCTGGGGAGAGCTGGGGAGAGCTGCAGAGCGTGTTTTTAAACATGAAGCCCTGTTACAGGCTGGTTCAGACAGAGCGCCTGGTAACGCTGATCCCATGAAGAAACTGCGAGCGGGGCCGTTCCCTAGTCCATTTCCTGCGAACGACCGTCGTAATCGCGCGCGGTGAAACGCACCCATAGACAGGCACGCACACGCGTGCGCGCACGCACACACACACACACGCGCACACACACACGCGCGCACACACACACACTTACAGACACACACACACGCTCACAGACACACACACACGCTCACACACACTCACACTCACACTCACACACACACACGCTCACAGACACACACACACGCTCACACACACACACACACACACACACTACAGCTCTTCAGCAGTTTGAACCAGCAGGCTGAGGAGATGGTATCCTTCCTGCCACCTGTATCACCAGCCAAGGTGATCCACCCTGATTTCACTGCCAAGTTCCACCGCTAGGCAGAAGTCAGGCTGGGTGTCCTTCATCACAAGGATACTGGGCAAATAACAGGCAGAATAAAGTCTGTGTACACAAATATATCCGAGTAATAAACAGCATGTGTACAGTAATATACTGCACGGGAAAAACAACAGCTTCCGGTAGCTTGCAGTTATATTTTCTGTATATTTGTACTTACAGATCACTTTTTAATACCTTGTTACATACTCTGTATATTCCGCTTCTGCTACCTGTTTTGCACTTCTGGTTGGATGCTAACTTCATTTCGTTACCCTGTGCTTGTACGCGTGTAATGACATCGAATAAGTTGAATCGAATAAGTTGAATCGAATCTAATCTAATCTCAGTTCTCATTCGTTTCAAGTCTTTTAGAATATGAGCAGAACCCTTCTGCTTGATCGAAAGGATGTGCCATCTTTGACGACTGTTCCGATCCCTGCCATAGATCTGTTTGATGGGGTGGCAGTAAGACTGTGGGCAGATCGACAGA
>JARGSH010000115.1:0-28437 GCA_030340665.1 Neosalanx taihuensis | reverse complement strand
TGTCTAATCTCTCTGGTCTCAGTGAGGAATGTTAATGATTATCTCCAACAGTCTCTGATATCCAGACTGTCTCCGTTTTCTTTCTGCCCCTCCCAGTTGTTATTGACTTCTCTCTCCCCCCTCCCCTCCCCCTCCTCCCCTCCCCTCCTCCCTCAGTCCTCTCCAGTGTGTACAGCAGCCATCCATGCGGGGGGTGGTGTCTAACTCTCTGGGGGGTCAGATCAGTGTGGTCAGCAGTAAAGGCATCCCTCGTTACGAAGGATCACTGGCCAACAACGTCACCTCCACCGGGGTGAGCACCTCTTCACCTCCGTCTCTCTCTATCACAGTCTCTCCCTCTGTCTCTCTATCACAGTCTCTCCCTCTGTCTCTCTATCACAGTCTCTCCCTCTGTCTCTCTATCACAGTCTCTCCCTCTGTCTCTCTATCACAGTCTCTCCCTCTGTCTCTCTATCACAGTCTCTCCCTCTGTCTCTCTATCTCTCTCTCTCCCTCTGTCTCCCTCTGTCTCTCTATCACAGTCTCTCCCTCTGTCTCTCTATCACAGTCTCTCCCTCTGTCTCTCTATCTCTCTCTCTCCCTCTGTCTCCCTCTGTCTCTCTATCACAGTCTCTCCCTCTGTCTCTCTATCTCTCTCTCTCTCCCTCTGTCTCCCTCTGTCTCTCTCCCTCCATGTCTCTCCCTCTGTCTCTCTATCTCTCTCTCTCTCCCTCTGTCTCTCTCTCTGTCTCTTTCTCCTTGCCATCCCTCGTTTTATCTTCCACTCTTTCTCCTTAGTTCCTCTCTCCTCAGTCCTTCTTTCCTAGTGTTGCTTAGCTTGAGTCTCTCTAAGAGTCTCTCTAAGTGTCTCTCTCTCCCTTCAGAGGCCCCTTGTCCAACAGTCTGTTTACCTTCAAGACCAGCGGTGAGCTGAAACATCTTCACAGATGACTGAATACAAACTCCACTCATTCTTTTACATTCAAACCCTCCCACCACACTATTCAAACCCTCCCTCCCTCCCTCTCCCCCCCTCCCTCTCCCCCCCCTCCCCCCCTCCCTCTCCCTCCCTCCCTCCCTCCCTCCCTCCCCTCCCTCCCTCCCTCCCTCCCTCCCTCCCTCCCTCCCTCCCCTCCCTCCCTCCCTCCCTCCCTCCCTCCCTCCCTCCCTCCCTCCCTCCCTCCCTCCCTCCCTCCCTCAGGTTGCTATGGGACCTTGGGGTCTGGAGTCTGGTGTTGTCAGGGACTCCCAGCTCTCTGCCTCGTCTGTGTGGGAGTGGAGCGACGTGATTGGCCAGCCTGGGGTGTGGGGGCCGTCCGGGGCGCGTCTGAAGAAGGCGGGGCTTCCCTGGGCGTCCGCTGTTAGCGACCAGCTGCAGTGGCTCCAAGTGGACCTGAAGAAGGAGAACAGGATTACTGGTAAACACACACACACACACACACACACACACACACAGGAGCATCCACACACACCCAGATAGGAGCTCATCAGTTTGGCTCTTCCTCCTCTTCCTCCTCTTCCTCCAGGCATCATCACCACAGGCTCCACCCTCCTGGAGTACCAGTTCTACGTGTCAGCCTATCGGGTGCTCTACAGCCATGACGGACAGCACTGGAGCACCTATCGGGATGCAGAAGCCACAGTGGACAAGGTAACAGGAGAGATGCTCTCTGGGGGGCAGGCGGGGAGTTTCCATGGTAACCTACATTGATCATGGTTTTTTACTGGCAGGAAGTGGATGATGTCAGGGAGAGCATCAGTGGTTTAGGTGCTCTAGGATGAGTAACAATTAAATATTAATAGAGGAGTCCGGTAGCTGAGCGGTTAGGGAGTCGGGCTAGTAATCAGAAGGTTCCTGGTTCGAACCTCTGGCTGTGCCAACATGATGTTGTGTCCTTGGGCAAGGCACTTCACCCTACTTGCCTCAGGGGGGAATGTCCCTGTACTGCTGTGAGTCTCTCTGGATTAGAGCATCTGATAAAAGACTGAATGTAAAATGTAATGTAAATGTAATATGGATGGGCATAACTGGCTGGCTGAAATCAGGAGGTGGGTGTGTGTGTGTGTGTGTGTGTGTGTGTGTGTGTGTGTGTAGAAGGGGTCTTGTGTCTCCATGGTTACCAGAGTGTGTCTTATTGTGTTCCAGATCCTCCAAGGAAACACCAACTACCTGCAGGAGGTCAGGAATGACTTCATCCCACCAATCGAAGCGCGATTCGTCAGGATAAGCCCTCCTCCTGGCACCAGCGAATCGCCCTCAAGATAGAGCTTCTGGGGTGCCATGCAGGTACTCAACCAATCACACAGCAGAGGGAAACCCTGTCTGTCCAATCAGCAGCTAGGTCATACAAACCTTGACCTTCTATTGATGGCTTCCTCTCGGCCTGAACACTCACTTCCTGTTACCTTTCTCCGTCTCCTCTCCCCATTGGACAGCGAGGCCGCGCATCTTCCCCCCCCTCGGCTGGCCCCGCCCCCTGCAGTAACTCCCGCCCCCCCCGAGGGCGACAAGACCACGCACACACCCCCGACATAAGGAACACCACCATGCCCCCCCTCACCAGCAACGGTAACACCAGTCATCACCATGGTTACAGCAGAGCGTAGCAACGTAACCATACATCAGATTTGAACCTGGGATCTCATGAGGTCAAGTGCTTTACCAGCTTAGTAGTGATGGATGATGTTGTTGCCATGCAGACGTTGCCTTGGCAGCAGTGCTGGTCCCTACCGTTGTCATGGTGCTGACAGCCCTGAGCCTGACCGTGGTGTGTACCTGTCACTGGAGGAACAGGTGAGGACCAAACACCACCAACACCATCATCAGTACCCATCAACACTAACAACACCACCACCATCACAACCCCACCATCAACATCATCACCAACCCCATCAACACCTCATCCCCAACACCATCACCACCAGCCCCATCATCTTCCCCCTCATCACCACCAACCCCAACATCACCACCATCATCATCACCATCATCACCACCATCATCACCATCATCATCACCAGCCCCATCATCACTACCATCATCATCACCATCATCTTCACCCTCATCACCACCAACCCCAACATCACCACCAGCCCCATCATCACTACCATCATCATCACCACCATCATCATCACCACCATCATCATCACCACCATCATCACCACCATCATCACCACCAGCCCCAGATCAGGTCTAACCCCATCCCTTGTCATCTCTTAACAGGAAGAAAAGTTCGGAGGGAACATACGACCTTCCTCACTGGGATCGCACAGGTACACACACACACACACACACACTCACACACACACACTCACACACACACACACACACAAACACACACAAACACACACACACAAACACACACACACACGCACAGATAGATAAATGGAATGGCTGTGTTTGGTTGGGATTGTGTGCTAACGCATGTTTGTGTGTGTGTCTGTGTCCATCTGTGTGTGTATCTCTGTGTGTGTGTATCTGTGTGTGTGTGTGTGTCCATGTGTGTGTGTATCTGTGTGTGTGTGTCAGACTGGTGGAAGAGCATGAAACAGCTGCTGCCCTCTAAGACGGCTGAGGGGGAGGAGTCAGTGCGCTACAGCAGCAGCCAGGTGGGCCGGCTTAGAGGGAGGGGGGCCGTCCCTAGGCTGGAGGCGGAGTACGCCACCCCCTGGTCAGCGGCGTGGTGACATCACTAGGACCGAGGTCGACCTTCAAGCCGGAGGAGGGGCCAGACCCTGGCTACACCCACCCAGACCTGTACGACACGCCCATCTCACCTGACATCTACCACGCGTACGCCGAGCCACTTCCTGCCTCTGGAGCCGAGTATGCCACTCCCATCGTGATTGACATTGCCGGCCACCTATCAGGAACCTCCTCCTCCATGAACCAGCCAACCAGTTCGGCCGTTTCTAGCTTCCTGGGCCGAAGCCCCGCCTCCCTGCTGGCTCGGACAGACAGCAGCCAATCAGGGAGGTCCGCGTACGACACGCCCAAGAGCGCCACTGGACAGGCCACGCCCACCGAGGAGCTAACCTATCAGGTGCCTCAGAGTAGCTCCCAGAAGCCAATGGGACAGAACTGAAGTAGGACTATAGAGGTGTCTGTGAACCAATGAGAGGCTAGGGCTTGCCTCAGGCCTGGTTGCTATGGAGATGTCTGTACATGTGTGTGTTAAACTGTACGTGTGTGTGCGTGTGTGTCTATGTGGGTTGTGAGCTTGTATGTGCCATACCAGTCCAATCACTGAAACCATAATGCTGAATGTCTAAGAACCAGGAGAGGGAGGGGGGGGGGGGAGAAGAGGAGAGGAGGGAGAGGGAGAGGGGGAAGACAGTAGGAGAGGGAGAAGAGGAGGCAAGGGAGAGGGAGGGGGAAGAGGAAGGAGAGGGGGAGGAGAGGAGGAGAGGGAGGGGGAAGAGGAGGGAGAGGGGGAAGACAGTAGGAGAGGGAGAAGAGAGGAGGCAAGGGAGAGGGAGGGGGAAGAGGAAGGAGAGGGGGAGGAGAGGAGGAGAGGGAGGGGGAAGAGGAGGGAGAGGGGGAGGAGAGGAGGAGAGGGAGGGGGAAGAGGAGGGAGAGGGGGAAGACAGTAGGAGAGGGGGGGAAGAGGAGGCAAGGGAGAGGGAGGGGGAAGAGGAGGGAGAGGGGGAGGAGAGGAGGAGAGGGAGGGGGAAGAGGAGGGAGAGGGGGAAGACAGTAGGAGAGGGGGGGAAGAGGAGGGAGAGGGGGAGGGAGAGGAGATGTGATGGAGGAAATATCTACTGTTTCAGTTCGATTATTCCCTCATTCCTGTGCTTAAAGTTTCATGTTCTGCGTCAAGCTGTGAGTGTTCCTGTATTCCGTGTTCCTGTGTTCCGTGTTCCTGTGTTCCGTGTTCCTGTGTCGATGCCAGCCGTGAGGCATGTTCCTTCGAGTCTCGGGGTTCTGTTATCACAGTAACATGGCAGTTTTCCTACGGTACGCTACTACAGCAAGACTGGTGTTCTACAACTCTGTCGTAGCTTTTTTACTTTGTTTATTTCTTGGTTTGTTCTTTGTTTCTTGTTTCTTTTTTTACGGGACCTAAAACATCTTTTCACCGGATCTGGAACAAAACATAAACCTGTGTTCAAAGTTTATCGAATGATTTTAATTTATTCTTTCATTACTACTCTGAAACCTTGAAGACCCTGCTGAAGGAGAGATTCAGATTCACACCAAAACATGGCGCCTACAGTCGTACTGTGTCCTCAGCCCCTAGAGCAGAACACACGAGGCTCACAGAACACGCTAACAACATGGTCTGCACTGTCGTCACAGTAACACCTGGCCATGGACACCTGACCTTGAGTGACACCTGCAGGTGGCCAATCAGAAAGAGCAGGTGCACATTGCGATAGGTCCTCTAAATCTCTGACCCTATCAGACTATGCCGACTTGGAAAAAGTTGGAATCCAAAATGGCCGATCCAAAGAAAGGTGGCCTTTGTTGCGTCTCCATGGTTACCAGCGTGTCTCGTTGTGCAGAGAAAAAACATTCAGATGTGAGACCAAAACTGTCAGTTATAAACCAAAACCACACACTCACACTCTAGTACTGACAGATCTACACTACATCTACATATATCTAGTATAGAACAGCACCAGACTGTTACAGAAAAGGTTACACTGCTATTAGTAGTCAGTCGATCTCTTGGTAGTAACACACACACACACACACACACAAAACCAGATGTTCAGTTAGAAGTAAACATCACATGGCCAGTTCAGTTTTGGTTTCCAGGACTCTTTGTGTGTGTGAGACACTGTCCTTGTGTCTGTTAAGATCTGTCTCCATTACAGACCAATCCATGTTGCCAAAGTGTCATGATGCGATTGGTTATGTCTGTAGGGCTTCATCCCAATCTGTGTTCGATTAGCTGTGTCTGTACTAGTGCCCCTCTCATCACCTGTGAGTATCTGAATATGTACAAGTTAGAGGATGAGTTATCTGTGTGCGTGTAGTTATGTCTGTACTGTGGCACCTAGAAGTGTACTGTGTGTTTTCGATTAGTCGTGTCTGTTTGTTGGGGATGTGCAGAGATCACTTCCTCTCTGTGAGGTCACACTAGGCCCAACAGGAAGTGATGTAGAACTGTTAAAATACTCCCCCCCAGCTGTGATCTCTCAGGGGGAGGAAGCATCTTCGGAGTATTGAAACGGGCCCCTAGTCTCGCCTAACTGTAGCGCTGTCTCTCTTAAGGCACACAAATAAAGACTGTTCCAAAATTTAAAAAAAAACTGTTGTTTAGCTTAACAACTGTTGTTGTTAATGAAACGCTGAATATTCGCCCAACACGCATCATCAACGATCACTAGGAAATCACGACATCACAATAACAGCAGGACCTTAGAGCTTTCATTCATGGTGTGGCCTTACAGTAATGCTGGAACAATTACAAACCCAAGAGCAGAAACTCATTTTAACAGCAGTACCCTGCCACCTGCTGGCCAAACAGGGAACAACAATGAATCTGAAAACTTGGGGGAAATGTCCCGTTTCATCACATTTTCATAGAAATAAATAATCACTTTCCCAGAGAAGGATACTGAATTTAACTGCCAGTCAAATTTCAATTCAGCATATTTCCAAAAGACAAATTAATTTTCTTCCTTTTTGTAGAACACTCATCAAGTGCAAACTGATCTACTATCAATCTTTTCATCATCATCATACCCTCCCTCCCTCCCTCCCTCCCTCCTCACTCCTCCATGCGCTTCCCATTTTTGCCGAACTTCCACCACACCACAGTAAGCACCACTGCAACCAGCAGCACCAGTCCTCCGGTCACCAGGAAGGCGACGGGCAGGAAGCGGTTCTGCCCCCCGAACCAGCTGACCGTAGTCATCACCACTTCCTTCCTGCCCCGGAAGTACTGCACAGGGAAGTCTGGGGTCGGAGGTCAAGGAGAACACTGAGGTCAACCCAGAAAACAGGAAGTATAATCCTGTAGAGCTGATACACTTATCTGCTATTGGTCAAGAACTCACACTGCTCCTATTGGTCAAGAACTCACACTGCTCCTATTGGTCAAGAACACTTCCTACCTACCAGCCTATTCAAAACCAGCTTATCCTCATTTGCACTATTTAGTCTAAAATTCATGCTTGTATTTTTATATTATTATCTTATTTTGATGTATATAAGAACCTGAGCTGTGCTATGGAGGGGCGACCATGGGGGGGTTTCCGAGGTTCGGTGTTACCAGACAGAAGGATACTGTAAGAGATGTCGATGCTGTAGTTCCCCACTGGAAGGCCCCCGGTAAAGGGGTCCGCCACTCTGCTGAG
The DNA here is from genome assembly GCA_030340665.1 of Neosalanx taihuensis. Classification (NCBI taxonomy): domain Eukaryota; kingdom Metazoa; phylum Chordata; class Actinopteri; order Osmeriformes; family Salangidae; genus Neosalanx; species Neosalanx taihuensis. Next base: position 21,153 of record JARGSH010000115.1, on the reverse strand, counting down.
GACGCCGTAGAGCTTTTTGAAGCGTGGGAACGCAGCCTCCCTCATCCACACGATCAGATCCTCGTTGATGAAGCCGTTATTGTTGAGCGTGCGCTGGTCCAGCTCGTAAACCGGTTTCTGCCAGTTCAGAGGCTTGGCTGTTCCTGAGGAGCACAGCAGGAGGCCAGTCAGTTCTGCTGCCCTGCTCAACATACAACCTGGGAACAGGTGCACTGGATTCGGCTCACAGCTGGTACGTAAGGGGCTAATTCACTGGTTCAGATGCGGCAAGGTAACCCGAATCAAGCATGCCTAAGCTTTCATTTTACATGGAGTCATTTAGCAGACACTCTTATCAAGAGCGACTCACAGCAAGTACAGGGACATTCCCCACTGAGGCAAGTAGGGTGAAGTGCCTTGCCCAAGGACACAACATCATGTTGGCACAGCCAGGATTCGAACCGGGCAACGTTCTGATTACCAGCCTGATTCCCTAACCGCTCAGCCACCTAAGCCCCCCCCCCCCCTGCAGGGTTCCCCCTCAGCGTACCTCTGAACACCTCGGCCAGGGTCTGGTTCTCCACCTGAGGGTTGCGGTACTTGATGTTCTTGTCGGTGTACCAGGTGATGCCCTGCCGATACAGTGGCACCCGGATGGAGCCCCCCCCCGGGGGGTGGTAGTGGAAGGTGAAGGAGTCTGAGGAATAACAGCATGTTCCTCAGGAGTGGCTCCTCTACATGAGGGGGTGTGAGATGAGGAGTGTGTGAGGGGCTGCAGGTGTGTGTGTGTGTTACCATTGAACATGCTGTTGGCCACAGCTCCACAGGGGGCGATGGGGAGGCCGTTCTCATCGAACCTGAAGGGAACACAGTAGGAGCTGGGGTCCTGGAGGGAGGGAGGGAGGGAGGGAGGGAGGGCAGAAAGATCATCAAGACACATTTGAGTTCAGCTCAGCAGACCCAGCAAGAAGTGTCTGAACCTGAGCAGGAAGTGGGCAGGAAGTGTCTGAACCTGGGCAGGAAGTGGGCAGGAAGTGTCTGAACCTGAGCAGAAGGTGGGCAAGAAGTGTCTGAACCTGAGCAGGAAGTGGGCAGGAAGTGTCTGAACCTGAGCAGGAAGTGGGCAGGAAGTGTCTGAACCTGAGCAGGAAGTGGGCAGGAAGTGTCCTTACCTTCAGGTTCTTCTTCCTTCCCACCATCTGCCCATCATCCCTGGAGTCCATGTAGCGCCGCAGGTTCTGGTGGAAGTTGATCAGGCCGTAGTAGAAGAAGACATTACCCTGGGACAGGAAACAGGAAGCAGGAAACAGGAAGTATCATCATCAGCAGCAGCACTGGTCACGGAGGAGGAGGAGGAGCAGGAAGAGGAGCAGGAGGAGGAGCTCAGTAGGAGGAGGAGAGGAGGAGCAGAAGGAGGAGGAGCAGCAGAAGGAGGAGCAGGAGGAGGAGCTCAGTAGGAGGAGCAGGAGGAGGAGAAGGAGGAGGAGCAGGAGGAGGAGCAGGAGGAGGAGCAGGAACTCAGTAGGAGGAGCAGGAGGAGGAGCTCAGTAGGAGGAGCTCAGTAGGAGGAGCAGTAGGAGGAGCTCAGTAGGAGGAGCAGGAGGAGAAGCTCTGTACCTTGAAGGGGGCAGTGATAGGAAACACCACAGTGCAGTTACAGGGCTGGGTAGACAGGCTGGCGTTCTGACGCTTAAGGAAACACAAGTTACATGAACCGGCCTCAGTGTAGTCCAGCTGGAGGAGGAGAGAGAGGGAGGAGGAGGAAGAGGAGAGAGTAAGGAGGAGAGAGGGAGGAGGAGGAGAGGGAGGGAGTAGGAGAGTGGGAGGGAGGAGGAGAGGTAGGGAGTAGGAGAGTGGGAGGGAGGAGGAGAGGTAGGGGGAGGAGGAGGAGAAGGCGAGAGCGAGGAGGAGAGGGAGGGGGAGGAAAGAGAGTAGGAGAAGGAGAGAGGGAGGAGGAGAGGGAGGGGGAGGAGGAGGAGAGAGAGGGAGGGGGAGGAGAGCGAAGAGAGGGAGGGGGAGGAGGAGAGAGAGAGAGAGAGAGAGAGAGAGAGAGAGAGAGAGAGAGAGAGAAGAAACATATTGCATCTTTATCTGGGTCCGTCAGTCTTTGTTCTCCAGTTTTCTCTCTTATCTCTGGATCAACATGAACTTCGCTTCAGTATTAATCTGACATGTTAAAAAGGCCAAAGATCATTGTTTCCAACACACAGACATAATCGACCCCCCCATCCGCCTCTCTCCACACACACCCCTCCCCACACCCCTTACCCAGACACCTCCTCCCAACACCCCCCCCCCCCCCCCCCCTCACCTTGAACTCCTGTGTGTTCTGCACAGTGATGAGCAGCCAGACACCCAGCAGAACACACAGAGCAGCCATGCAGAAGAAGAAGGGCAGCACTGTGCCTGCGGTCAGCATGGGGGACCAGGCAGGCAGCCTCTGCTGCTTGAAGGCAGAGTTATCAGGCCTCCGGGCCAGGGGCCCCACGCTGGCCTTGCTCTTCCCCATGACCGAGGGCAGGAGCTGGGCTGCTGGAGAGAGAGAAGGAGGGGGGTGGGTGGGTCCAACTGGAGAGAGAACCAGAAGAGTTGAAACAACAGGGATCCTCTCTCTTTCTCTTCGGCTTCTCTTCCGGAGGTTTTCTCTCTCTATATCCGTTCCTCTCCCTCGCTTTCTCTCTGTCGTGCTTCCTCTTGCCTGGGAAGAGATATTACCCAGAAGGCTTTGCTCTGGAGACCTTTGAGTCGTCCTGCTGTCTGTTACTCATTAACCACTTCCAGCTCCGCTCCACTTCCTAGTTTTCACTTCGTCTTCTTCTTCTGTTGCTCCTACTTTCGTCAGCTTGTTTCCTCCGACAGACTCGCGTCGTCTGTGTACACGAGTCAAGAACTTTAGTTTGTAATCCGAGTGTTTGTGAGAGGAGGGGGGGTATGGGGGGGGGAGCCCTGCTGTGAACTCTTTGCAGTTTCAAACAGGATGTTGTGATAGATGGGACTTCCTGGTGGGCGGGGTCAGTTACGAGCTCACAGACTCAGTGGGAGGGGCTTCCCCCTCCGGGTCTGACAAACACAACACAAGGATCCTGGCTCCGTTCAAAATAACTTTATTTAACACGGTCACACACACACAGGGAAGCCTGTTCAAGTAGAAACACAATGAGACTTTAGAAGCAGTCAGGAGGACTGAGAGAGCAGAGAGGACAACAGGGGAGGGAAAGGGGGAGGAAGAGGGAGAGGGGTAGAGGGAAAGAGGGAGGCTGGGGGAGGGAGAGGCTGGGGGAGGGAGCGGGGGAGGGAGAGAGGGAGAGGCTGGGGGGGGGGGAGGGAGGCTGGGGGAGAGAGAGGGGGAGGCTGGGGGAGGGAGAGAGGGAGGCTAGGGGAGGGAGAGAGGGAGAAGAGGAGAGGCTATTGTGTCAGTGTGTGTGTTAGAAGAGGCCTATTCGGACTCTTCCTTCCCTGCAGCCTTGTAAGATGCCAGAATCCAGCAGCTTTAGCAAATCAAACTTGATCTGGAAGAGAAACACAAACACACACACACACGTCAACCAATCAGCTATAATGTGTGAGTGTGTGAGTGTGTGTGTGTGATAGGGTGTTGCTGCTCCTGTCCAGCAGGGGGCAGCAGTCATTCACCTCAGGTACGTCCACCATCCTGCGCTGCTTCTGGTCTCTCCAGTTCCAGTCCAAAACCAGGAAGCGTAACAACTGTAGGTTCAGACCCTCTGTAGGGGTCAAGGGTCACACACAGGGGTCACATGGACTGGTACAGCTAAGGGGTCTCGTTACAGGTTTGTTTCCGAGAAATTTAAATGCTCAAATTAATATATTTTTTCCAACTGTTAACTTGCCTGAAACATGGAGGGGATGATGATTTGTGGATAATTTCAGAGGCTTGTTGATGATTTTAGAGACTTTTGGATGATTTTAGAGACTTGTGGATGATTTCAGAGACTTGTGGATGATTTTAGAGAATTTTGGATGATTTAAGAGATTTGTGGATAATTTCAGAGATTTTTGGATGATTTAAGAGATTTGTGGATGATTTAAAAGACTTGTGGATGATTTCAGAGACTTGTGGATGATTTCAGAGACTTGTGGATGATTTTAGAGAATTTTGGATGATTTAAGAGATTTGTGGATAATTTCAGAGATTTGTGGATGATTTAAGAGATTTGTGGATGATTTAAGAGATTTGTGGATGATTTAAAAGACTTGTGGATGATTTCAGAGACTTGTGGATGATTTCAGAGACTTGTGGATGATTTTAAAGTGAAGTGGTTTTCCAGAATGTTCTAATCTGTGTCCACAGTGCTCCTACCTTTCTGAACCAGCGCATGGAGTCGACCTGGAGTTCCTACACCGATGTGAGTGATGTCCCTCTGAAGAAACTTTACCTGCTCTTCTATCTACACACACACACACACACACACACACACACACACACACACACACACACACACACACACACACACACACACACACACACACACACACACACACACACACACACACACACACACACACACACACACACACACACACACACACACACACACACACACACACACACACACACACACACACACACACACACACACACACACACAGAGATAAGACACACACAAAGAGAAAAAGTCAGTGAAGAATTAATTAGAAAAAATAAAAACGTAACAGACATTCCCATCTTTAGGATGTTATCCTTTCTCACCTTGATGTGTTTGGCAAAAAGCTTCAGAGCTTTAGCTTGCCCCTTGAAGGAGGTCAACTGCCTGCAGGACAACACACACCACACACACCACACACACACACACACACACACACACACACACACACACACACACACACACACACACACACACACACACACACACACACACACACACACACACACACACACACACACACACACACACACACACACACACACACACACACACACACACACACACACACACACACACACACACACACACACACACACACACACACACACACACACACACACACACACACACCACACACACACACGTTAGGATGCAGGTCAGGTCAGTTAGCCAATCACACGCAGGTATACTGTGCCTTCGACCCACTTGATTAGCTCGATGGTGCGGAGGGCAGAACTACAGACGATGAGAAGAACTACAGCTCCCTTCTCTGTGTGCTGCTTCTGGACCTTGGCCCACTTGGGACAAACTGAGCAAGGAGAGGAAAAAGAGAAGAGAGAAATCAAAACCAGAGGAAGCGAAACATTGTTCAGATTACAGGTGTCCAATCCTGGGTCCTCGAGGGCCCCACTGTCCTGAATGTTCTAGATGTTTCCCTGCTTCAACAACACCCGATTCTAATGAATTTGTCGTTATCAAGCTCTGTGGAAGCCTCATAATGATGATTCATAAGAATCAGGTGTGCTGGAGCAGGGAAACATCTAGAACGTTATGTGTGACTTCCTCTCCAGTAGGATCGTGTCTGGGGGGGTGTGGCTTACTCTCTTTCAGGTAGGAGGACAGACTGTGGGTCAGGTCATTACAGGACAGGAAGCAGGAATCTGGAAAGGACCAATCAGAGAGAGACATTCATGACAGGGAGACTGACCTGTTGATGAGAAATCAGGTGTAAATGTGTGATAAGTTGAAAGGTCATGGAGGGGAGAGGTGGGAAGGAGCCGGAGAAAGGTCAGATAAAAAAGTGAGAGGTCAGGAGAGGTGAAAGGTCAGGTAGAGGTGATTGGAGGATTATCAGGATTGTCAGGTTATTTGAGATTCTCAGGTTCTATCATGTTCCGTGAGGTTCTCTCAGGTTGTCAGGTTCTTTATCAGGTTCTGGGAGGTTCTCTCACCCTGTGGTTTGAGATCCTCCATCTCGATGACGGAGCGCTTGTCTGAGAAGTGTTCCACCACCAGGTTCTGCAGGTCCACAGCACTGCCTGCTTTGGGTTCTGCAGTCGCTAGAACATCTGTGATTGTCTTTTTCTTCTGAAAACGCGCACACACACACACACAGTCATTTTCATTGCAGTTCCTCTTTAAGCCACAAGATGTCTCTAATGTATCCTCTCATCTCATTACTCACCCTTCTCCTCTTCTTTGGTTTCTTAGCCTCCCCCTCTTCCTTCTTCACCTCAGAAACAAAACACTCTTTCTGCAGACCAAACCAGTCACCCCAGGAGAGATGAACAAATATCTAAACATCTGAAATATTGAAAGCAATCAGTAACGATCTAAATGGAAAGTCAAAGACAGAAGCCTCCGTACCACGGTGGACTTGCTCTTCTTCGTGGGTTTGTCAGTCGCCTCTGCAGCTGTACTCTTCCTCTTCCTCTTGCTTTTCTCCTGAGGGGGGGCTTCTTCTAAAGCTGAGGTCTTCTTTTTATTCTTTTTATTCTTCTCCTTCTTCTCCTCCTTCTTCTCCTCCTCTCTCCCTCCTTCAGCCTCAGATGCATCTAAAACAACAAGAGTTAACTAGAGTGAAGATCTAATATCAGATTGTTTCTTCAGCCTCCATTACAGTCCTTCAGCCAAGCTTCAAATAGCCTGAAGAGGATTTGAATCAGAGGAGTCATGTGGCGCAATCGGTTAGGGTGTGGGGTTAGTAATCAGAAGGCTCCTGGTTTCATTCCCAGCTGTGCCAACATGATGTTGTGTCCTTGGGCAAGGCACTTCACCCTACTTGCCTCAGGGGGGAATATCCCTGTACTTGCTGTAAGTCCCTCTGGATAAGAGCGTCTGATAAAAAGACTAAAATGTGAATGAAAAGATCTAAAGGCTGGAGAACGTCCAGAACCTCAGTGTTCCTATGAATTGGTTCTACTGTGGAACGGCGTCTTCAGGGTTAAAGCTGCAGTCATCTTTCATTGGGCCTCAGAGGCAGGGAAGGCTGCTGTAAATCCTGTTTATGCCATGTCATCACCACCAGCCAGAACATCCCAGAATAATCTCTCCTCAGTACCCATTGGCACAGTCCTAAACACTCTTATTTGTCACCATGGAGACAGCTCTGAGAGTACAAAATTAATGGTTACCACGGACACAGATAGTATCGATATATAACTGGTTATCTTTAGAATCGCCCCCCCCCCCCTTCGCCATTTTCATCCCTCCCTGTCACTCACCCCTCTCCCTTCCTCACTCCAAACCTTCTCTCCCCCTCTGTACTTTCCATCCCTAAGCTCTCCCTACATCCTTTGATCTTGTTCCTCCCCCCTTCCCCCTCCCTCTCTGTCCTCCCCCCCCTCACCTCTCCTTTTCTTTCTCTCCTCTTCCTCCATCTCAGTCTCTTCTGAATCCTATATCAGATCCATCTTCCCCTCCATCCCCAGGCTTCCCTCTCTCTCCCCTCTCCCCCTCTCTCTCCCCTCTCCCCCTCTCTCTCCCCTCTCCTCCTCTCTCTCTCCCCCCCATGCTGGGTAGTCATGCTCAGGACCTCTGGGAGCTGAGGGCAGAGCCTGCTCATAAATACCTCTGGTTTAATTTAAAACGAGGTGCGTGTCCTGACGTCATGTTGGCACAGCTGGGGTTCAAACCGTGGGTATATTGGGGGCAGGTTGGTACAGGCATAGTGTTTTTAGCACCAGTGTGTGTTCTTCGGGGACAGAGTCCATAGCTGAAGATTCTGACATAGCTGTTATTAACGATCATTACCTCAACATGCTTCTCAATGACAAAACACACTCAACTGTGTGTGTGTGTGTGTGTGTGTGTGTGTGTGAGGGGGCGGGGTCACTGGTTCGCAGGTCTCTCTCTGGCCACACCCCTCCCTTCTCCATGGTCATCTTTCAAAGCATCCTCCCCCCCTACCCCATCACACTCATCCCCTCCCCCCCTCCCCCCCTCCCCCATCACACTCTCATCGCCTCTCTCCCAGTCTCAGCTCAGAGCTGTCTCCTGACACACACACACACACACACACACACCATCTCTCTCTTCATTTTACTCAGACACAAACACTATCACTCAGACAATTCTCTCTCTCACACACACACACACACACACTCTTGGCTTTCCCTCAGAGAGGTGACAGAGAGTGTGGAGAGGAGGAGTGGGGAGGAGTGGGGAGGAGGCAGAGAGGAGGAGTGGGGAGGAGGCAGAGAGGAGGAGTGGGGAGGAGGCAGAGAGGAGGAGTGGGGAGGAGGCAGACGGCAGAGTGAGAGAGGAACAGCTGCTCCCTGGACACACAGGAACAGAACCACCAGCAACGTGGAACCTGAACCAGACACTTCCTGCTCCACCTGTCCTGCAGGTAAGGCTGTTTCTTACCTGTCTGTCTGCCTGCCTGCCTGCCTGCCTGCATGTCTGTCTGCCTGCCTGCCTGCCTGCCTGCATGTCTGTCTGCCTGTCTGTCTGCCTGCCTGTCTGTCTGTCTGTCTGTCTGTCTGTCTGTCTGTCTGCCTGCCTGTCTGTCTGCCTGTCTGCATGTCTGTCTGCCTGCCTGCCTGCCTGCCTGCCTGTCTGTCTGTCTGCCTGTCTGCCTGCGTTGGGGCTTGTTTCAGCCACAGAAGTTCTGGACTGTGTGTGTGTGTGTGTCTGTGTTAGTGACTCAGCACAGCCCCGTAACCATGGCGTCGCCCTGCAGGGTGAAGGGTCACCTGGTTGGCAGTTTTGTCAGGACAAAAGGAACATGACCCTAACTAAGGCTGATGTGATACCTGGGTCACATGACCCTTGACCCTCACTAGCCAGACTCAGGAAGGGGTTGGCAGGGTGTGTGGTGCCAGGGGCTGGAGAGGAAGAGGAGGAGGAAGAGGATGGGGACCCTGGGGTCAACAGGGAGGGGCAGGTGAAGAGGGGACTGGAAGATGACCCAGGGGGGGAGGGGTTTAAATCCTCCTGGCTTAATCTGATTAAGACCCCAAAGACCACCTTGACAAGCTGGCAAGGCTGAGGGCTCTGAAGATGTGTGTGTGTGTGTGTGTGTGGGTGTGTGTGTGTGAGATTAGCTGCTGAATCAGCTCATCGGTGATTGATTGAGGGATTAGACGTGTGTGTGTGTGTGTGTGTGTGTGTGTGTGTGTGTGTGGGAGGTGTTACTTGCTAGTTATGTAGCTGTAAGATTGTACAAGAGGGTAGTGCATGGACTTAGTGTGTGTGTGTGTGTAGGGTTACTGGGGTCATGGAGTGTGTGTGTGTGTCAGTAGGGTTACTGAGTGTGTGTGTGGGGGGGGGGATCATGGTGTAACAGTGGAACAGGTTCACATTTCTCTCTACATGGAGGTGACTCTAGGAAAAGCTCTCTATTAATACACACACCCACACACAAAGTGTGTCAGAATTATAGAGGGGGAGAGAGAGAGAGAGAGAGACAGAGAGAGAGACAGAGAGAGACACAGAGAGAGACAGAGAGAGAGACAGAGACACAGAGAGAGACAGAGAGAGAGACAGAGAGAGAGACAGAGAGAGACACAGAGAGAGACAGAGAGAGAGACAGAGACACAGAGAGAGACAGAGAGAGAGACAGAGAGAGACACAGAGAGAGACACAGAGAGAGACAGAGACAGAGAGACAGAGAGAGAGACAGAGAGAGAGAGAGAGAGAGAGACAGAGAGAGAGAGAGAGAGAGAGACAGAGAGAGAGACAGAGAGAGAGAGACAGGGAGAGAGACAGAGAGAGAGACAGAGAGAGAGACAGAGAGAGAGACAGAGAGAGAGACAGAGAGAGAGACAGAGAGAGAGAGGCGATATCTCCACTCACTGTTAGAAGCACAGTCAGGTTCAAGTGAAGCTGTTGTCCATCTCTCTGAACACAGTTTGACCTCAGCCTAACAGACCCACCTCCCCCCCTCACCTTTGACCCTTGACCCTGGTTTCCTCATAGTTTAGCTTGATTGGTTTAAATCTGGAGTGGGGGAGGGGCTTCAGAGTGGCCTCAGATTAGCCCAGGTCATCGAGTTTACAAGCCACTAATACAGAGATCAATCACAGTGATTGGCTATGTAGAAGTGGACACTCAGGCACTGGGCAGATCCTAATGGCCAATCAATGAAGAGGGACCAGTTCTAATGGACGTTCAATAACAGCGGCTTGTTTTTAGTGGAGATCAATAGATTGGTTGGAGGAGACAGCTGCCTCTGTAACCGACACACTAGTCCTGGTCTTAAGAGCTATTAAAGCAGCGCACACACACACACACACACACACACACACACACACACACACACACACATACACACACACACACACATTCATTCATCAGATGCTTTTATCCAAAGGGACTTCCAAGAGAGAGCTTTACAAAAGCGCATCGGTCATTGATCATAAACTAACATAGACACCAAACATAGCTGGTATTCAGAACATGAAGCACTAAGTCTTTAATCAGCCCGTTGACGTTTCTGCTCTGTAAAATCCAGCCATTAGACCATCGTCTAGATGGACACACCCCAATACTGCTGTAGGCAACGATTAGGCCCAGTGAGGGCCTGGGGTCGCAGAAACAGGGATTGTACAGAGTAACATCTAATCTATTCTCCAGAAAGGCCTACCTAATCAACAGAGGCTTTTCTAATGAATAGAGGCTTTCCTAATCAATAGAGGCTTTCATAATCAATAGAGGCTTTCCTAATCAATAGTTCGTACGGGATGAGAACCAATAAGAAGCTATCAAGGACATGGAGTTTGAACGAGGATCTCTGTTTCTGAGAGCTGATGTTGAGCGTTTGCTCTAGTCTGATCGATGTGGCCCCCAGCCTGGATGGATGACATCGCTGATTGATTAAGTGTGCCTGCCAGTCTTAAGTGAGGATGTCAAACATGAAGGATCGTCTGCGCTCAGAGGGAGATGAGGTTGAAACCTTCAAAGTAAATGAAGAAGACTAATGATATCTGAACACTCCTCTGACCTTCCTGACTGAATCAACTGAGTCAACTCACCACCGAAATCTAGCGAGTCGCTATGAATGCTAATCAGTGACATCATCGCTTTCATTTAAAAAAAGGCATTAATAACTTAATAGTGAAATTTAACAACACCAAATTAATTTCAACAAAATATATATATTTTTTTACACCCATACCATAAACATTTCATCTCTTTAATACCGAGAGAAAAAAAAAATCAAGGTTTGTAAAGAGTGAAACTCTGATTAACACATGTTGTAGTTCCAGCCTCTGACCAGCAGAGGGAGTTCACACACTGCTGTGACAGATCATCATCCACCACTGACCCCGGTGATGTCAGAGGCCCCTGTGATGTCACAGATGTCCCCCTCCCCTACATCCCCCCTTCCCCACCCCTCTCCCGTCAGTGTGCTAGTCAAACAGGTGTACTGTCCAAACTGCCTTGGCCATAACCAGGGCCAGCAATACAGTCTCCATGCCAACAACCAGCGCCAACTGCTTCCTCATCAACCCTGTGATTTACAGAGCCCGTCTCCGTGCCAACAGGGCCCTGGCAACAGCACCCAGCCTGTCTCCATGCCAACCAGGCCCTGGCCCAGGGCACCAGAGGCTTGACTGCTGTAAGACTGAGACAGGAGGGCAGGTTACAGCAGGCGCCCTGTCCAGTAACAGCTCTACACTGTCACACAGGCAAGGTGTGGATGCTGTGGACAGAGGACTGTGTGTGTGTGTTATGGACAGGGGACTCTGTGTGTGTGTGTCGTGGACAGGGGACCCTAGAAAGCAGTTGGCCAGAGGGACCTTCTTTCATGCTCCTCAGGGCTCCTCCCTCCTCCAAGTGTTTTCCATTCCTTCCATGGCTGTAAAGAAGAGCAGAAGCACAGAGATCCAGAGAGGGAGAGGAGGAGGGGAGGAGAGGGGAGGAGGAGAGGAGGGGAGGGGAGGAGGGGAGGAGAAGAGGAGGGGAGGAGAAGAGGAGGGGAGGAGGCACAGCTGGACCACTCACCTCAGATCACAGCCTAGAAAGAGGGGGAGAAGAAGGAGAGATGGAGAGAGAGGAGAGAGAGCAAGAGTGAGAGAGAGAGAGAGAGAGAGAGAGAGAGAGAGAGAGAGAGAGCTTGAGCTCAGGAGAACAAAGCCCTGAGATCATCCTTCTCTTAGTGAACTGGTTCCTGCCGTTTCTGCTTGGAGGCCTAAATATGGGGAGAGGGAATCTGAGCGAGACTCCCAGATCTGAGGAGCCTGCAGCAGCAAGACACACACACACACACACACACACACACACACACAGAAGGGGCCACATATGCCTGTTTCTAAAAGACAGAAGGAACTCCCCCCTCTCTCTGTCTCTCCTCCTCTCTCTCTGTCATCTCTCTCCCTCCCTCTCTCTTTCTCCCCCCTCTGTTTCTCCTCTCTCTACCCCCTCCCTCCCTCCCTCTTTACTCTGTTTCTACACTCTTTCCCTCCCTCCTCCCTTCCTCCCTCCCTCCTCAGAAAATCTTCACATCTGTGCTTGACAGGACTATAGGAAGACATGAGGATGATGAAAGTCTAGAATAAGCAAACATCCTTCTGACTCTCTCCTTCACTCACACTAACTGTTATGACAAGCAGCTTTAAGGAGTTTATATTAGCCAAACACAAACCTGGATGATGTCACATCCTGTGTGTGTGTGTGTGTTCAGTCACCACTCACTCGCCTCACACTGTTTCATCCTCTACGTGGGGGAGGCAGGTGGCTGAGCGGTTAGGGAATCAGGCTAGGAATCAGAATGTTGCCCGGGTTAGAGTCTCCGCTGTGCCAACATGATGTTGTGTCCTTAGGCAAGGCACTTCACCCTGCCTGCCTCCGGGGGGAATGTCCCTGTACTGTACACTGTACTGTCCCTGTACTGTACACTGTAGTGTCCCTGTACTGTACACTGTACTGTCCCTGTACTGTAAGTCTCTCTGCTAAATGTAAGTGGGCCGAGATCCCCATAACCACCTCTCTTCTCTCTTCCCTCATTCTCTCTCTCTCCTCCTGTTCATCCCTTCTTCTCCAGGTGGCTCTGGAGAGATGACTTCCTGTAGCAGCGAGACGCACCTGACTGACCAGACCAGGGAAGAGATGTGGGGGGAGGAGAGCGAAGCAGGGTCCCACCCCCTGCCTCACCCCCTGCCTCACTCCCCCACAGCCCCAGCAGGGGCCCCTGGGGCCAGCAGGAGGGGGGGAGCGGGAGGGGAGGGCAGGCATCTGTCCAGACACGACCTCCTCTGCCTCCTCAGCTTCCTGGAGGGAGAGCTGCAGGTGAGATGGTGACATCACTTCCTGTACGCCACTATAGCCCACCGGGAAATCAAACAGCTTCTCAGAAGGTTGGCAAGTTGAACCAACCGCAAACCAGCAGGAGCCCAGGAGCAGGGTCAGAGGTCAGGGTCAGGGGTCAGAGGTCAGGGTTCTACTGTGGATGACTGTGTAGGACATGTGTTCATTTACAGACATGGAGACTCTGAATCAGGCTCACCATCAGTGTGGAGTCCCATATGTTGATGACTAAATACCACACACACACACACACACACACACACACACAGAGACCACACACACACACACACACACACACACACACGGCAGCTGAAAATGTGCCAAGATGTTTTCCATCTGCAGCAGCCTCAGTTTCCCTAATGTCCTGACTGTCCATCACATGTCCTCCTCCTCTCCTCCTCCTCTCCTCCTCTCCTCCTCCTCTCCTCCCCTCCTCCTCTCCTCCTCCTCTCCTCCCCTCCTCCTCACCTCTCATCCTCTCCTCTTCTCCTCCCCTCTCATCCTCCCCTCCTCACCTTTCATCCTCTCCTCACCTTCATCCTCACCTCGCATCCTCCCCTCCTCCCCCCCTCCTCTCCTCCCCCCCTCCTCTCCTCCCCTTTATTCTCTCCTTCCTCCAGGCCAGAGATGAGGTGATCACAGTCCTGAAAGCAGAGAACATGAAGCAGGCTTCTCTGGAGGCCCACTATGGCTTTGCCACCCCAGAGGAGGCTCTCCGAGCCCTGCAGAGGGACTCACTCCGGCCCCAGGCTTGTAAGGCCCAGCAGGCCAGACGGCAGGATGTCTATGAGAAACCCATGATGGAGGTAAAGCAGCAACAAGAAACAACCACAAGACGACCTCCAGTACTGTGACACCACTGACGACCTCCTCCTCCTCCTCCTCCTCCTCTCCTTGCCCTCCTCTCCTTGTCCTCCTCCTCCTCTCCTCTCCTCACCTCTCCTCCTCCCTCCCCCCCCCCCCACCCCCAGTTGGAGCGCCTGGCGGGGGCCCACAGGAGAGCGTCCAGGCGGATGCTGCAGCTGCTTGTGGAGGTGGAGCGCTCTCACAGCAGCGCCCTCTGCAGGCTGGAGGACCAGGAGAGGAAGCACAGGACCTTCATCCAGAGGAGCGACGACTTCACCTGCCTGCTGGAGCAGGAGCGAGAGAGGTCAGGCCCTGCACACTGTGGAGGAAGGATGGGGATTGGCTCCTCGGTCTGGGGTCTTGATGGTGATTGGCTCCTCGGTCTTGGGTCTTGATAGTGATTGGCTCCTCGGTCTTGGGTCTTGATGGTGATTGGCTCCTCGGTCTGGATGGTGATTGGCTCCTCGATCTTGGGTCTTGAAGGTGATTGGCTCCTCGGTCTTGGGTCTTGATGGTGATTGGCTCCTCGGTCTTGGGTCTTGATAGCGATTGGCTCCTCGGTGTTGGGTCTTGATGGTGATTGGTTCCTCTGTTGAGGTGAGGACAGCCTCCACTAGCTTCAGCCTAGTCCAGGACTAGGACTAGGTCCTCTCTATGTTAAAGAGCTCAGGGTGTTTGTATGAGCGGTCCTCCTTGTCAGGACTGAGGTCCTCTTGTCAGGACTGAGGTCCTCTAGTCAGGACTGAGGTCCTCTAGTCAGGACTGAGGTCCTCTAGCCAGGACTGAGGTCCTCTAGCCAGGACTGAGGTCCTCTAGTCAGGACTGAGGTCCTCTAGCCAGGACTGAGGTCCTCTTGTCAGGACTGAGGTCCTCTAGCCAGGACTGAGGTCCTCTAGCCAGGACTGAGGTCCTCTTGTCAGGACTGAGGTCCTCTAGCCAGGACTGAGGAGAGCTTATAGGAGGGTCTGTTTACTGTGGAGGGGGAGAAGACAGGGAGATAACTGCTGTGTGTGTGTGTGTCTTGTGTGTGTGTGTGTCTTGTGTGTGTGTGTGTGTGTCTTGCATGTGTGTGTGTCTTGTGTGTGTGTGTGTCGTGTGTGTGTGTCGTGTGTGTGTGTCTTGTGTGTGTGCCTGCTTGTCCAGGACCTCCAGTCTCTAGCCTGTATTCAGTCCCAGCCCCTCAGACACGGCCCACTGCCACTCCCTCATCCCTCGATACGGTTCTGCTTAGCTGGGTCTATGGGCTGAGCAGATACACACACACACACACACACACACACACGGAATGAACATCTTAACAATGACCCACCCGGATCATGCCCATTACACACAAAGAGAGGGAATTCTAGCTGTCCCTTTAAACACTCACACACACTGATTCATGTACAAGCAGACAAAGCATGTTGGTCTGGTCTCTACACTTGGTGTTCACACCATGTTACTCATACATTCCTGGCTGCCAGTCACACACACACACACACACCAAGCTTGTCATCAAAGGAAGGACATCCCATGGACACCTCGTCCTTGCAGCCCACAGACTGACTACACAGACTGAGGACAGAGAAGACACAGACTTCTCTTTAGTGCCTCCTAAACCTCCCAGAGAGAGAGAGAGAGGAGGGAGAGGAGGGAGAGAGACAGAGAGAGAGAGAGAGAGAGAGAGAGAGAGAGAGAGGAGGGAGAGAGAGATAGAGAGACAGAGGGAGAGAGAGACAGAGGGAGAGAGAGGGAAAGAGGGAGAGAGAGAGAGACAGAAATAGAAGTTTACTAAAACTAAATACTTTTCTTGAAACACGATTCTGATTTGCCCAAAGCTGCTTGTTTACCGTGAGGTAGAAAGATGCCTCAGTCACTTGTTCTTAACAATGAATCCAAGCTGCTCTGAACTCAACATGACTCCTTTTACTGTGTTGACTCACAAACAAAACACACGTGCGCACACACACACACACACACACACACACTCCAGCCTTGCCTAAATATAGAGGT
Source organism: Neosalanx taihuensis (assembly GCA_030340665.1). NCBI lineage: Eukaryota > Metazoa > Chordata > Actinopteri > Osmeriformes > Salangidae > Neosalanx > Neosalanx taihuensis. Next base: position 5,200 of record JARGSH010000115.1, on the reverse strand, counting down.
TTTCCAGAGAAGTGCCTTCCTCTGGTTGTTGTGTTTCTCTGCAAGTTGTGTGAATGCTTGTGTGTTGACAGCATGTCCATGGGGACGTGCTCCAGGTCTGATGAGGGACACACACACACACACACACACACACACACACACACACACACACACACACACACACACACACACACACACACACACACACACACACACACACACACACACACACACACACACAGGATCACTGAAGGGGGGTTGTATGTGTGTGTGCGTGGTTTATGATGTCGTGACATCACTCCTGAAGCCTGTCTGTTGCAGAAACAGGATTAGAGAGAGAGAGAGAGACAAGGTTAGAGTCAGGGTTAGAGAGAGAGACAGTCAGGGTTAGAGAGAGACAGTCAGGGTTAGAGAGAGAGAGAGACAGGTGAAAAAGGCAACCATGTGATGAATGTAGGGCGAAGTATAAGATGGATCAATGAAACTGAAGGAATGAAGAGAGAGGGAGAGAGAGAGAGACAGAGGGAGAGAGAGAGAGAGAGAGAGAGAGAGAGAGAGAGAGAGGGAGGGAGGGAGGGGGAGAGAGAGAGAGAGAGAAAAGAGAGAGGGAGGGAGAGAGAGGGAGGGAGGGAGAACAGAAAGGGGCAGAGGGAACACATGTGGATGTAATTGCGAGCCACAGATGACATCATCTCTCATCCAGGTTATCAGGCCCCAGGCACTGTAACCTCAACACAAACATGTGTCTCCTTAAACATACACACACACACTCTTACACACACCTACACACACACTCTAGAACCATGTTTAAAACAGTGATAAACTTTATCATACAGTATAATCTCTCTCTCTCTGTCTCACTCCATCCGATCCATCATTCTCTCTGACATGGCTTCAGTATGACCTCATGGAATGGGCTGATCTCCAGCAATTGTGGACTCTCTCTCCCACACACACACACACACACACACACACACACATAAACAACTGCATGTACTCTTACACACATACAAACTTATTTAAACTACACTCACACCCACACACACATAAACAACTCCACTCCTCACACACATACACACTTATTCAAACTACACATCATGTGTGCTGCTTCACATGTATGTAACCTCACCGACACAAAAATAGAAACACGCACAGTGTGTGCATGTGTGTGTGTGTGTGAACACACACTGCGGAGCCGAGAAGGCTGTATATTTCAGTTCCTTATAAGGGCATGCTGATGATGTCACCACCCCGCCTCACAGCCAGAGAGCCTCAGTGTGTCCAGCACTTCTCATAATGTTGGGCTTTCTGGATGGAATGTCCACATAGCTGGGGACACCAGGAGGAGGGGAGAGAGAGAGAGAGAGAGAGAGAGAGAGAGAGAGAGAGAGAGAGAGAGAGAGAGAGAGAGAGAGAGAGAGAGAGAGAGAGACATAGAAAGATAGAGAGAGGTAGGGAGAGAGAGAGGTAGGGAGAGAGAGAGGTAGGGAGAGGTAAAGAGAGAGGGAGAGAGAGAGAGGGAGGGAGAGAGAGAGGTACAGAGAGAGAGAGAGGGAGAGGGGGAGGGAGACAGACAAAGAGGGACAGAGAGAGAGAGAGGGGGGAATAGAAAGAAACAGGAGAGAGAGGGAGAAAGATAGAGAGAGAGGGATAGATAGAGGGGGAGATAGAGAGAAACAGGAGAGAGAGAGAGAGAGAAACAGGAGCACAGATAGGACTTAACCTCTGAATCTTCGCTGACACCAAACACAGGTAGGAACTAACAGACACTGTGTGGACACTGATCTAGTTACTGACTGATTTCAACAGCTGACAAATCAGTTGACAGGACAGTTGGTTAAGGTGAGACTTAATTGCTTGTTTATTTATTTGTGTGTTCTGAGTTATAGGGACGGTGCTTCTGCAGTATTTGACTTTTTGTTAAATAAAAAAAAGAGAAGAAAAGTTTTAATCTAGCCTTGAATTTACTGGGAAAAGTGGTGCAGAAAAAAAAGTTTGTATTTTAGAGTAAATGTCACATTTTTTTGTTTAACTAAGTTAAAGGGATAATACATTTAGTTCAGTATGTAAACATAAGCTATTTTCAGAACCCTGTGCTGGAGGCATAATAATATGATCCTACAAATTATAATACTTTCTAGTCTAACTGTCAATATAGAAAACCTGGGTTATTAAAAAATACTTCTACTTCTAAACGTACATTGATTTGGAATACGTATGAACTTAAAATGAAAAACCTTTTATTACAGTTTTGAAGGATTAGATCATTGTGTGAGCAGGATGTGTGTGTGTGTGTGCTCAAGAGACTGAATGTGTGTGTGCGAGCATAACTAACAAAGCAAGTACGAAAAAAAATCCTTAAATCACGAATTAAAACTGCCATTTCGTTACCGTAGCAGCAAAACTGTATTCTCCCAAAACATCTACAAATCCGCAGATTTATAAACGAATAAATACCGAAAAACAGCTACACTACATTGTATATTATTTCAAAAAGACGTTTAATATGGTTCAATAGTTGAGCCACTTATCAGAGAGGCAGTTAAACCTACTGCAGAATAGAGGCAGTCAGCATCCATCCTGCTTTTATGAGTTTGGCTATCAAAGCAGTCAAATGTGATCACTGAGCTGGCAGGAGACAAACCGCTTGATCTAGTCATGAACTGCAGCTTTAATCTTGGCTGTGCGTTAATTACCGCGTGTGTTTAACGCTACCCAGGCCAGCGGAGGGGGGGGTCCTGCCAGGGGTGGCAGACAGATGGGGGGGGGGGGGGGGGTAACCCTGGTAACCCACAGCAGCCCCCTGCCAGGGCTCCATCTGGTATGCCATTCATAACATCCTCACACACACGAGAAACATGATTCATCCGATTGCACTAAAATGTTGTCATAGTACATAAATGATCCCCTCATTTCTATCCATGTATACTTATTGCTTACTTAGTTTGCTCCATCCTGCCATGGTAAATTATGTTGTGCAACTTAAAATGATAAAATACAAAATGTCTAATTCTGCTTTCTTCTTCTCCTTCCCCAGACTGAAGCAACAGCTGTCCCAGAAGAGCCAGGGAGAGCGGAGGGAGGGTGACAGCCTAAAGGAAGAGCTGTCCCAGGAGAAGAGCCAGGGAGAGCGGAAGGAGGGTGAGAGTCAGCAGGAAGAGCTGCAGGACGACCTGGGAACACTCCAGGCCTTCGCACACCTGGTGGTCGATGAGAAGCAGCGTCTGACCAATCAGCTGACAGATCAGAGGCAGAACGTCCAACAGCTGAGCGGCGTCGCTGACCACGCCCAACTGGAGTTTGACTCCGCCCACTCCAGAGCGAGAGAGGAGGTTAACGCACAACATCCGGAGATAGAGCTAAGCGATTTACGCCGGAACGAGGAAGCCATGACTGCCAAACTGGCCAATGAGGACACCCAGAATCAGCAGCTCCGCCAGCGATTGGCCACGCTCGGCCGGCAGGTAGATGAGCTGGAGAGGATGAGGGGTGACCTCCGGAGGGCGGAGGAGGAACTGCGGGAGCTGAGAGACAGGGTGGCCGGGGGAGGGGGGGAAGACGAGGGAGAGGCGGCCTCCACTGGCCTTCTCTCGGAGGTGGAGCAACTCAGAAGGAGGGTGGTGGAGATGGAGGGGAAGGATGTGGATGTGGTCCGTCTGGGTGACCAGTGTCGAGACCTGGACCGCAGGCTGGGCCACGCCTCTATCCAGGGCCGGAGCCTGAAGGCAGAGGTGGAGAAGCTGAACGGGCGGATCAGCGAGCTGGACAGGCTGGAGGAGACCCTGGGGAGAAGCAGGCAGGAGTGCAACTCTCTGAGGAGCAGCCTGGAGAAGGAGAGGGCCGCCACCAAGCAGCTGTCTGGGGAGCTGGAGGTTCTGCGGATCAGGGTTCGAGACCTGGAAGCCATCGAGGGTCCACTGGAGAGGGCAGAAGGGAGGCTGAGGCAGGACCTGACCAAGCTCAGAACCCTGACTATGGTCCTGGTGGAGGACAGGAAGACCCTGGCACAGAGGCTCCAACAAGCAGAACAGAAGCTACAGCAAGAGGCTGAGGGGAGGAGACAGGAAGGGAACGACAAGATCGTCGAGGAGAGGCAGAAAGAGCTGATGTCCAGAGCCGAGCTGGAGGAGAGATGCCGGAGTGCGGAGAAAGAGAGGGACGAGCTGGGATCCAGGTTGAGGGCGGAGGAGGAGAGGAACAGAGATCTCCAGAGTAAGGCCAACATCATGAGGAGGAGGATCGAGGCGCTGGAGAGAAAAGACGGAGGAAGAGAAGGACGCAAAGGGAAAGACGAAGAGACGAACAAGGAGAGGAGGCAGGAGGACAACGACAACAAGGTGACGGAGCTGAACCAGGAGGTGGAGAGGCTGAGGAGGAGACTGACGCAGAAGAAGGTGGTGGAGGAGGAGCTGATGAAGGCTGAGGAGGAGTACGAGGCCATGGAGAGGAGGTGCAACGAGGAGCAGGAGAGGAGCAAGGCTCTGGGGGAGAAGTTGAAGGAGGCCAGGACGGAGCTGGCCAGGTACCAGCTGGCCGAGAAGAAGCAGGAGGAGCCAAACCAGGAGCACCTCCTCCTCAGGCGTCTCCAGGAGGAGCAGGTCAGATCCCGGCTCCTCTCCAGGGAGGTGGAGGCGCTCAAGGAGAAGGTTCAACGTCTGATGGGGACGGAGGAGTCCATCAGTCAGGTCCAGATGGACCAAGCCACCCTGCAGAGGAGACTGGCCCAGCAGGAGGTCAAGAATAGGGAGCTGGCCAGAGAGATGGAGGGGCTGACCCAAGAACTGGAGCGTTACCGACACTTCAGTAAGAGCCTCCGACCAGGCACGAACGGACGGCGCTTCGCAGACCTTCACCAGTCCACCAAGGAGGTTCAAACTGAGGCTGAGGAGCCTCAACGCCTCCCCCCTCACTACCAGAGCCTGGCTCCAAGGATGCTCAACGGAAAACTACCAGAGGAAGATGACGAGAAGGACCTCAATCACAACGAGGAGCAGGTGGTGACGCAGAACCCATCTCCTCTTGTCAATCTCAACAGCCTCAACATGCAGAACAACAATCTAAGGCGGAGTAGCATTCCGTTGGCCAACAGGAAGGTTTGTCCCCATGGCAACGGCGAGGTGCAGAACAGCAACCTGGTGAGGAAGGGAGACCTGGTGCTCACCCACACCCCGGGTCAGCCTCTACACATCAAGGTGACCCCAGACCACAGCCTCAACACGGC
>JARGSH010000114.1:0-37368 GCA_030340665.1 Neosalanx taihuensis | reverse complement strand
ATATAACAGGATGTATGATGAATAAAAAACATCATACTAACCCCTCATGTAATTAAATTAAAAAACACCATACTAATCCCTCATGTATTTTCACTCAAAAACATCATACTAACCCATTTAATTAAAAACATCATACTAACCCTTTATGTATTTTTATCTTAAAACGTCAAACTAACTAAGTATTTTCCGCTTAATCCTCTGATGGTGACATACTTGCCCCTGGGTGTTTTCCTAATGGCTCTCTGTTCTACATGGGATGTGTCTGAAATTGACCTTTAATTTCACTGTTGCGGAGCCACCTAATGAAAGGTGCTTTCATCCTGCAGTTTCCCTGTGTGGCCACTAGAGGGATCTGTTCTATTACATTCAGTCGTGTCAGGGTCACTCAGAATTCTAGGCATGAATTTCACAAACCACGTGAGTCTGGTCAGAGTTGAGTTGTTGCTATAAGATGTCTTGGTCCAGTAACAGCAGGTGGCCCAGCTGGGAGGGGTGTGTTAGTTTTGTTCAGCTGGGCAGCCTAGTCCCCAGAGGGCCTCCTTAGACTCGGGTGGAGTTATGAGAAAGCTGTGGTGGTCCTATCAAACAGAACACAGTCAAATATCTGTGCTGGGTCTGACACACAGCTGGCTTCTCTCAGACGTCAGCGCTTCTGGAATCTTCTCTGAGGCTTCTGCCAGGGAGCAGCCATGTTGACGGAGCACATTCCTCTGGAACACTTCTGGGTTAACATGCTCCTCTGGTGGGATCTCATGGCCTCTCTGCTGTATTCAGACTCATCAAACACTGAACACTGTGTGTGACTAGCATGCTAGTCCAGCTTGTCACAGCAGGGGACCCAACAGCAGGGTAACAGACAGACATGATGGGGATGGACTGTGCAGCGTAAACATCTCTGCTTCCTCTCCTTCATGGAAGCAGCCAGAGACCAAGGTAACATGTCCCTGTTATAGAGGCTGATTAAAGGACTTGCATGTTTTAGGGGGCTTAATGGACACAAGTGACAATGAAAGAAGGAGGAGAGAGAGAGAGAGAGAGAGGGAGGGAGGGAGAGAGGGGGAGAGAGAGAGAGGGAGGGAGAGAGAGAGAGAGAGAGGGAGGGAGAGAGGGGGAGAGAGAGAGAGAGAGGGAGGGAGAGGGAGAGAGAGAGAGAGAGAGAGGGAGGGAGAGAGGGGGAGAGGGAGAGAGAGAGAGAGGGAGGGAGAGAGGGGGAGAGAGAGAGAGAGAGAGAGAGGGAGGGAGAGAGAGAGAGGGAGGGAGAGAGAGAGAGAGAGAGGGAGGGAGGGAGGGAGGGAGGGAGGGAGGGAGGGAGGGAGGGAGGGAGGGAGGGAGGGAGGGAGGGAGAGAGAGACGTGAAATGGTAAAAGGGAAAGAGTTGATAAGAAAACCAATGTTATATTAATGAGACATACTGTACTTCCAGTTATCAGTCAGCCACTAATGATGGTGTGTGTGTGTGTGTGTGTGTGTGTGTGTGAGTGTGTGTGTGTGTGTCAGTAGGCAGTGCCGCAACACACCATTTATCTGTCACACATAACAAATGAAGGTTGCTTACACAATGTTACCGGAAGGTTACTGAGTCTGATGAACAGTATGTCTGCAAAGACTACAATAACTGCTGTGGGGGGGGGGAGAGTGAGAGAGAGGGTGCGTGTGAGTGTGTGTGTAAGAGATGGTGTTTCTGTGTGTGTGATAGTGTGTGAGGGAGATTGTGTTAGGGACAAGGTTGATGAATATTCTGTGAGCATGTAAATGTGATTAAATGCCTGTTGATGGAAGGCAGAGCATGTAGCTATGTGATCAGGTTAGAGGTGAGGTCTTTAATCTGACTGGGAAGGAATCACTGCTCATTTGGTAGCAACACACAAGGAGGGGGGGGGGTGGGGGGGGGAGAGGTGGCAGAGGGGGAGAGGTGGGGGGGGAGAGGTGGCAGAGGGGGAGAGGTGGCAGGGGGGGAGAGGTGGCAGGGGGGAGAGGTGGCAGGGGGGGAGAGGTGGCAGGGGGGGAGAGGTGGCAGGGGGGGAGAGGTGGCAGGGGGGGAGAGGTGGGGGGGGAGAGGTGGCAGGGGGGGAGAGGTGGCAGGGGGGGAGAGGTGGCAGGGGGGGAGAGGTGGGGGGGGAGAGGTGGGGGGGGAGAGGTGGCAGGGGGGGAGAGGTGGGGGGGGAGAGGTGGGGGGGGAGAGGTGGGGGGGGAGAGGTGGCATCCTCCGGGGCAGGAGGGCAGGACAGGGCACACACATGCATACACACACACACACACACACACACACATGAACACACACACACACACATGCACACACACATGCACACACACACATGCACACACACACACGAACACACACACACACACATGCAAACACACACACATGCACACACACGCACACACACACACACACATGCACACACACGCACCAACAGGTGTATAGATACATAAATGTACACATGCAAACGTGCAAACTGTTCTCCAGGATTGTAATGTGCTTTAAATTGGACTGGCAGATATATTTGCCTGTTATTCCTGTTATCTTTCCCTCTGGGCTTAAGAGCAGCAGAATCTCCTCTATCTGGGACAGAAATCTCTTCCATCATGCTGGAGTGTTCACCCCCCCACACGACCTCAGAAAACAGATAATCCCTCTGAAAATGGGATTGGTGAATCAGAGCTGAGCCATGGTTTTACTGGCTGCCTCGTTCCATGCTGATGCTGCCACAGACTTAGTGCAGCCTGTCTGTCTGTCTGTCTGTCTATATCTGTCTGTCTATCTGTCTGCCTGCCTGCCTGCCTGTGTGTCCATCTGTCTGTCTGTCCGTCTGCCTGTCTGTCCGTCTGCCTGTCTCTGTCTGTCTGCCTGTCTATCTGTCTGCCTGCCTGCCTGTGTGTCTATCTGTCTGTCTGTCTGTCTGTCTGTCTGTCTGTCTGTCTGTCTGTCTTCATAGAGATGGTTCACAGGTGCAGACCCTACAGACCCAACAGACCCTACAGACCCTACAGAACCAACAGACCCTTCAGACCCTACAGACCCTACAGACCCCAGCCCTACAGACCCTACAGACCCCACAGTCCCTACAGACCCCAGCCCTACAGATCTCTTCACAGAAGGAGCTGTGTGGCCCCTGAAGGAGGAGCTGTGTGGCCCCTGAAGGAGGAGCTGTGTGGCCCCTGAAGGAGGAGCTGCTTGGCCCCTGAAGGAGGAGCTGCTTGGCCCCTGAAGGAGGAGCTGTTTGGCCCCTGAAGGAGGAGCTGCTTGGCCCCTGAAGGAGGAGCTGCTTGGCCCCTGAAGGAGGAGCTGTGTGGCCCCTGAAGGAGGAGCTGCTTGGCCCCTGAAGGAGGAGCTGCTTGGTTCCTGAAGGAGGAGCTGCTTGGCCCCTGAAGGAGGAGCTGTGTGGCCCCTGAAGGAGGAGCTGTGTGGCCCCTGAAGGAGGAACTGCTTGGCCCCTGAAGGAGGAGCTGTTTGGCCCCTGAAGGAGGAGCTGCTTGGCCCCTGAAGGAGGAGCTGTGTGGCCCCTGAAGGAGGAGCTGTGTGGCCCCTGAAGGAGGAACTGCTTGGCCCCTGAAGGAGGAGCTGTGTGGCCCCTGAAGGAGGAGCTGTGTGGCCCCTGAAGGAGGAACTGCTTGGCCCCTGAAGGAGGAGCTGTTTGGCCCCTGAAGGAGGAGCTGCTTGGCCCCTGAAGGAGGAGCTGTGTGGCCCCTGAAGGAGGAGCTGTGTGGCCCCTGAAGGAGGAACTGCTTGGCCCCTGAAGGAGGAGCTGTGTGGCCCCTGAAGGAGGAACTGCTTGGCCCCTGAAGGAGGGACTGCTTGGCCCCTGAAGGAGGAACTGCTTGGCCCCTGAAGGAGGAACTGCTTGGCCCCTGAAGGAGGGACTGCTTGGCCCCTGAAGGAGGAGCTGCTTGGCCCCTGAAGGAGGAGCTGTGTGGCCCCTGAAGGAGGAGCTGTGTGGCCCCTGAAGGAGGAACTGCTTGGCCCCTGAAGGAGGAGCTGTGTGGCCCCTGAAGGAGGAACTGCTTGGCCCCTGAAGGAGGGACTGCTTGGCCCCTGAAGGAGGAACTGCTTGGCCCCTGAAGGAGGGACTGCTTGGCCCCTGAAGGATCATCTGAGGATCAGACAGAATCTCCCCTGGGTAGCAGAGTCATGGTTCAGTACCAAACACCATTACTGCCTCAGTAGTCATTAGACCCTTGACCATTACTGATGAAACAAACTCACTAACACAAATGGAACAGGACATGCTTGTGTGGTTTGTAAATAGCCTCACATACTAGGGCTGGTGAGATTCCATAGATCTGCACATTTTACAGTGGTTTATAGTAGTTAACTAGAGAGGGGAACATCAAATATGCTTGTATCTGGGTCAGTTCATTTATTAACTATGTCACCCCCCCCCAAACTGACTGTTTCAATATATGTCCATAACTAGCATGTTTATGAGAGCTCACACTCCAACTAATACCTCAGTCTTGTTATGTTGCCTACTTATTTAAGTTGCTTGTTTATTTTACAAAAGTAGAGTTGGGGTCAGATTCAAAGTATATCAATCAGTACATATAGTTGATTTGTTTAATTTGAGTTAATCTGTTTATACACCAATTTCCCAGAAAATTACTTTCAAATCGTAGGCTGTCAAAATGTGTTTATCTTAATGTTGCTACCTAGTGTATATGGTGCAAAAACACTGATGTACTTAAGTGCTTCAGTAAAGCTGTCAGACAGACAAGCAGTTGATGTTTCAGACAGACAGGCAGACAGACAGACAGGCAGACAGACAGACAGGCAGCAGTCCTTATATCTGTCTGCGTCTTTATTGAACCCTGGGGAGACTTTACCAGGCCTGCTCTGTACAGGAGGTGAACACAGGGAATATAGCTCACAAAACTGATGTCATGGCAACAATTGCAAGAAACATACATAATAAAATAGAATTATTGGCCCATGCCTCCAAACCTTTCAGTTTTATAGAATTTCTCTTTATAATAAACTGCAGTTGTGTCATGCACTTAAACCAATATTACCGGCGGCATATTTAGTATTGAAATCGTAAAATGTCTTAGTAGCTGTGCAAAAATAACTATATAAAATATATTGCTTTTACAATTAACCAAGCCAAAGGCGCTGTAAATAAATTAAACTAGTCAGCAACAACAAGCAGATACAGAGATCTAGTCCCAACGTTATTGGCCGATTTAGAGAATGTACAAACATATAAACTAATACAGTTTTTAGAACTTGAACACCATCTGAACCAAGTTGTGCGTCAAATAGAACTTAAAAGTACACAACATTTAGGAACAGGTCAACACAATGACCAACCTTCACTCAATAAGGAAACACAATGTATGGATATTTACACAGAGCTGAGCAAACTTTTTCCTAGAACATTGACCTGGACCCTAGAACATTGACCTGGACCCTAGAACATTGACCGTGTTCTTAGAACATTGACCGTGTTGTTAGACCTGCCCCTCTTCCAGGCAGCTTGTCTCCAGACTCCTCATGGCTGCTCTCTCATCAGTACCAAACACAGAACACCCACAGTCCCCTCAGTCCTCCTGCACTAACTCAGTCATGAAGTCCTGTTGCTGCTGAAGCTTCTGATCAGCGTCCTGGAGACGTCCTGGGATAGCAGCTGCTTACCGAGACAGGGGACATGTGGACCAATCAGCACAAGCGAGACACGAGAACCAATCAACACGCTGTCTGTCGAATGCAGTCACTAAGGAAACCAAACGTCTTGGAAGAAAAAAAAATGTCTGAAAAGCATGTTCATTTGAGGATGGACTGAAACAATCTGAACAATTTCCTTCATCCTTGAACATGTTTGCTCTTGTGTGTGTTTGATTGAGGCAGTGTCCACTTCTCTACACATTAGACTCTATAAATGATCGCTTTGGTTTCATGGCAGCAGCATGGAGAGCAGGATTGTCCCTCAGCAGGCTGGGCTGCCTGGCTTTGCTGTCCAGGAAGGGGTGTGACAGTGGCCCCGCAGCAGGCTTGGACTCCTTATAACAGGACGCTGGGCCGTGGCAGAACTTGTCTGCGTACTCCTTGTTGTGCATGGAGCCGTTCTGAAGGGCCCCCATGCCCCCTGACCCCTGGGCTGGCTGCTGCTGCTCCTGATAGGCCAGCTCACAGCTGGGTGGAGGCAGGACCAGGGGGGTCATGGTGTGACCCAGCAGGCCCTCAGAGGAGTGCCCCTGCCAGCTGCGGCCGGCAGACTGCATCCCCTGGAGGTGCTGGAGCTGGAGCTGCTGCTGCTGCTGAACGAAGCGAGCTGTCTTGTCCATGATCCCCATGAAGGGTCTGGGTTTGTACTCAGCTGTGTTCGTGTTAGCGCCGCCCTGCTGGCACAGCTTGGTCTTGTCTGCGGGGGTCTTAGTGCGGACGTCAGGCCCCTGAAGCTTCCCGCTGTCTGACAGACTGCTGCTGGAGGCCAAGCTGCTGGTGGAGCTGGACACCCTGATGCTGCTGCCTGCTGCCCCCCCAGGATCCTTCCTGGGTTCAGGGCCGGGGTGGGGGGATGGCCCCAGGGAGAGCCCGTCCAGGGAGGACACAGAGTGGGCAGACAGCCTATCCTGGCCCCTGGAGCTGCTGGAGGAGAAGGAGGCCTGAGACTGGGAGGACTGGAGGCCGTCACCGTCACCGTGGGCGACCACAGAGCGCTCGTACCCAGGTTCCTCAGCAGAAGGAGGCAGAGTGTTGATGTCTATGCCTGGCCTGGGTTTCAGCTTGCAGGACATGTGTCTGCTGGGCAGGGGGCTGGAGGGGCCGTACAGAGACTGGGACCTGGGGCCCACGCCTGCCCGGCCCCCCGCGCCCCCCCGGCCCCCAGCCTGCAGGGAGCTCAGGTGCTGGTTGGTCTTGACAATCTGGGCCTGCCTAGAGGGCTGCAGCACCAGACCTTGGGGGGCCAGGGGCTCGCGGGGGAGGTGCAGGGGGGGCCTGGTGCTCTGGTTCTGCTGGGACGAGCTGACGGTGTAGTTATTCTGAGGCCAGGGTTCAGCTCTGCTGCTGTGCTGCAGTGACTCATCATCGTCCTCCTCATCTTCATCGTCCTCCTCCTCTTCCTCCACATCCCTGCGGACCTCCACACACCTGTGGTCTGGTCGGCAGGCCCCCTCTGCCAGCCCCTCCTCCTGGTCAGAGTCATGGCTAGGCAGGGCGTGGCAGGGGGCCGCTCCCTGGAGCTTGGGCTGGGGACGCTGCATCTGTTTACACTCCTCCTCCACACGAGCCAGGAGGCGACGGATCTCCCTGTTGTTGGGACACAGCTTAGCTGCTTCGTGTAGGTCTGCCAGAGCAGCTGTGAACTGCCTGCAGGGGGGAGGAGGAGGGGGAGGAGGGGGGGGGGAGGGGGGAGAGGCCCAGAAAGAGCCACAGATATAGACTGTGAGAAGGCATAGTGAAACGGTTCTGTTAAATACAAGTAATCACAATATATATAGCCATGCTAGCACTAACCACAGCCCTCTGTAATAATCACAGAGGGGGATTCTGGGATTTGTAGTTTACCTGCTGCTTCTCTTTGCGCGGGCGCGAGCGTAATACGCCTCATAAGACTTTGACTTTAGCTCCAGAGCCTTGGTAGCGAACTCCTCTGCCATGCCAAAATCCTGGAGGGAGGGAGGGAGGGAGGGAGGGAGAGAAAGAGGGAGGGAGGGAGGGAGGTGGAGGGAGAGAGAAAGAGAGAGGCAGGAAGGGTGGGAGGGAGGGAGGGAGGGAGGGAGGGAGGGAGGGAGGGAGGGAGGGAGGGAGGGAGGGAGGGAGGGAGGGAGGGAGGGAACAAGAGGAACACAGTCTGATCAGTCTTACTGATCGTAGGAAGAATGGATGTGGTAAAGGCCAGATGTGTAGTAATTGTCCATGAATGATTCATAGACAGTAAACCAGACAGCATAATAGCTATAATATGTCATCTAGATGGTATAACTGAATCCAATTTCTTCCTTGTGTGTTTAATAAATGACAATGCTTCTAAGATATAAAAAGAAAATTACCTTCAGTTGGATGTTTAAATGTTTAAACTTTGGGTCCTCTGGTGTTATATCAGTGTGGTTCTAAAGTGTTCCTGTCTGGACTGTAGGTGATGTGAAGCTTACGTTGGTTTTCCTGCGACAGCGGGACAGGTTGAGGTACAGAGACACCCGGAGCTCTTTAAAGGCCTTCAGGTCGTCTCCAAACGCCTCGCGGGGGAACTTCCTGAGGGCGTACTGGTACCTCTGAGCAGCCTCCTTCATCCTGCCCTTCTGAGGGGAGACAAGAGGGGGAGGGTGGAGGTACACTACCAGTAAATACACCTGGTACAACAGCAGGACCAGTAAGCACACCTGGTCCAGTACCAGTAAACTCACCTGGTCCAGTACCAGTAAACACACCTGGTCCAGTACCAGTAAACTCACCTGGTCCAGTACCAGTAAACTCACTGGTCCAGTAAACTCACCTGGTCCAGTACCAGTAAACTCACTGGTCCAGTAAACTCACCTGGTCCAGTACCAGTAAACACACCTGGTCCAGTACCAGTAAACTCACCTGGTCCAGTACCAGTAAACTCACCTGGTCCAGTACCAGTAAACACACCTGGTCCAGTACCAGTAAACTCACCTGGTCCAGTACCAGTAAACACACCTGGTCCAGTACCAGTAAACTCACCTGGTCCAGTACCAGTAAACACACCTGGTCCAGTAAACTCACCTGGTCCAGTACCAGTAAACACACCTGGTCCAGTACCAGTAAACACACCTGGTCCAGTACCAGTAAACACACCTTGTACAGCATGTTTCCCTCCTCCATCAGTTTCTGCAGCAGGATAATGAGGATGTCAGGCTTGGAGGTGGCCATGGCCCAGGCTGCATTTCCTGTGGAGGGGAAGAAGAGGAGGAGGGGAGAAGGAGGAGGAGGAGGAAGAGGAGGGGGAGGAGAGAGAGGAGGAGGATGAAGAAGGGGAGGAGGAGGGGGAGGGATAGAGAGGGGGGGTGTGGAGAGAGGGGTTAGAGAGAGAGAAGAGAGGGGGTAGGGGGGCCAGGAAGGGAACAGTTACATGTCTGTCATTTTCTAACCCCAGGGCTATTATTCAGTAGGAATTTGGTCCAAGGTAAAGTTACCTAAAGATTGTACCTGATCGATCATAAGGTGATGTTCTGTAGCCTTAAGGTTTTATTGAAAGCAGTTGAGAGAAAGAAAACCGTGAGAGAGTGAAAGATAAGTCATGCAAAGACATGCAAAGACAAGACAATGTCGACAAGAAAACCAGAGGAATGACTGTTATTATACCCCAAAGGCTACTTGAGACTTGAGAGGTTGAAACTTGTAAACATCCAGGGCTGTAAAGTGACATGTTCCCAGAGGACAGAGTAACAGAGGAGAGAGTAACAGGAGCTGATAACAGGGGAGAGAAGCTGGAGGATGAAAGGAGAGGCTGGGGGAGGCTGGGAAGGCTGGAAGGAGGTTAGGAAGGCTGGAAGGTTTGTGGTGTTGTTTCTGAGTGTGGTGGTGAGGGTGGTGAGGGCTGTCTCTTACCCAGCTTGGCTCCCTTCTTCAGAAGAGTCACCACCACTGAGGTGTTCCTGCAGCCGATGGCTCGGTCCAGCGGACGCATGCCACTGTGGTCCACATGCTCGATCACTGCCCCTCTCTCCACCAGGTAGTGCACCTGCACACACACACACACACACACACACACACACACACACACACACACACACACACACACACACACACACAACACACACACAGTGGTTAACACCAGCTGGAGACACACTCCTCTCTCTTTCCTATCAGCAGATTTCCAGGCAGTGACAGACTAACACTCACATTTACATTCAGTCATTCATCAGACTCTCTTATCCAGAGTGACTTACAGCCAGTACAGAGACATTCCCCCCTGAGGACAGTAGGGTGAAGTACCTTGCCCCAGAACACAGCCTCATGTTCTCTTTCAAGGGAATGGAGATCTATCAAGAGTCTGCCTTGTGGGGCATGAGGCCCAGATTCAGACCTGACTAGTCGAGCGGCCCCCTTTCCACTCACGATGTCTGCGTCTCCGTAGAAAGCTGCCAGGTCGAGCGGCGTGCGGCCGTTCTTATCCGTGTGGTCAAGCTCCGCCCCCTTCTCCACCAGGAACGCCACCACGCTCTTGTGACCCTTCAGACACGCCCAGCTGAGGGGGGTCAGACCCTCCTTATCCACCGACGTCAACAAGGCACCTGGGGGACGAGACCGTCACATGGTCAACACACACACACACTAGTGCACGGGCACACACGTATGGACACACACACACACCATACCTTCTCACAAAAGGATAGATAGCTCATGTCTGGCTGAGTACAAACATACTGCATATTAAAGTATGTGAATATACTAGACTATTACATTGTACAGTGCACTTCCAAATGTGTAGGTAGAAATATAATGAAAATGCATAAAGCTGTAATACATGACGTCATGAAGATGTTTTTTCACAGCCAGAGTGTCCTGGAACAAACCGTGGCAGTTCTGCAGAACCCAGGTTATTATGTGCATTCCAGTTATCTGTACGCTGCAGGAGAAATCTACCGATGTTTGCCATGCAGCATGCGTATTGTGTGTGTGAGGTTGTCATGGGAACAGAGTGTTGCGTCACCTTTCGACAACAGGAAGTCCACCGTGCTCAAGTGACCTTCACAGGAAGCCACCATGAGGAGCGTCCTGCCCTGCTTATCACTGACATTCACATCAGCACCGTGCTGTAACAGCAGCTCAGCGATCTGTACACACACACGCGCACACACACACACACACACACACACACACACACACACACACACACACAGAGTTGAGCCGACATAGGCCCCTCATGCTGCAGGACAGTAGGTGTACAGGTGCAGTGTTGGCCCCTGCAGTGTTGGCCCCTGCAGTGTTGGCCCCTGCAGTGTTGGCCCCTGCAGTGCTGGCCCCTGCAGTGTTGGCCCCTGCAGTGTTGGCCCCTGCAGTGCTGGCCCCTGCAGTGTTGGCCCCTGCAGTGTTGGCCCCTGCAGTGTTGGCCCCTGCAGTGTTGGCCCCTGCAGTGTTGGCCCCTGCAGTGTTGGCCCCTGGTTCTCACCTGCCAGTGGCCCTGCCGCACAGCGCAGAACAGAGGAGCCACGCCTCTACGGTTGACCTGCTGAACCACAGCTCCCTGCTCCAGCAGGAACACACACACATCCAGCTTCCCCCGGCCGGCTGCTGCTGTAAGAGCTGGGGGGGAGGGGGGAGGTACAGAGGACAGATCAGACAAGGACACTGGTCAAGGGCACACAGAGCACATCCACACACACAGCACACCCACACACAGCACATCCACACACACAGCACACACACAGCACATCCACACACACAGCACACACACAGCACATCCACACACACAGCACATCCACACACACACAGCACATCCACACACACAGCACATCCACAAACACACAGGATCTCTCCTACAACAGGGCAGCTGCTAAATCCTCTACCAATGTCAATCTAATACAATGTTCTCAAAAGAGCCTCGCTGATCTAATCAGATGAAGAGAAAATATCCCTGCAAGAGAGAAGAAGGCTGCTTCCATCTGAATCACAGATATCAATGATCATGGCTAAACAATACTCGCTGATTAAATGGCTGATTTTCAACTGGCTGAATGAGTCTAGCATCCATCTGGCAGCAGCATGCTCTCTGAGTCCAACCCAAACAGATCCTCGCTCACCAGTGACATTTCTCTGGACTCGGCTCACAGCCAAGTCATGGTCTGGGTTCATTACAGAAGACGATGATGAAACACCTTCAGGAAAATACAAATGTGTTTGTGCACAATTTCATCTCATCCTTTAAAACTAACAGGAGAGACAGAGACCCAGGAGCTGAGGAGGTTCTCCTCCTAACACAGAGCTCCTCTGAAGAGCCTCCATCTCTCCGCCTTGTTTGTCTTTCCAGTGCTGAAGCTTGCAGCTCTCTGGGAGACCGTTTACACACAAACACAGTCCTACACACACATCTGCATCCACACACACACACTCACACACACTCACACACACACACACACACACACACACTCACACACACACACACACACACACACACACACACACACACACACACACTCACACACACACACACACACACACACACACACACACACACACACACACACACACACACACACACTCAGATGTGTAATCCTATTTTATTCCTTCCACACACAAAAGGCATAAATATGCAAACGATGTGCCTCTCCATGGCAGCATCTGAAACGTGAATAGATATTTCTCAGACGGCTCATTGGCTGAAAGAGTGATTTGGCAGGAGCTCTTTGGGAGAGACTGTGACTGTCACATTTCCACTGATGACATTTGGGCCTGTGTTTGTGTGCACTACTCCCTGACAGTCACCTGCAGTGAGGTCATCACACCCTCTTTACTGCTGCAGCTCAGACTGGCTCTGAAGACTCAGAGAACATCTCTGACCTGTTTGGATTTCATCCACGCTTCGACAGCCTTATTTACGATCCCCAGTGGCAGGCTGGGGTTAGGCTTGCATCCATCCCCAGTGGCAGGCTGGGGTTAGGCTTGCATCCATCCCCAGTGGCAGGCTGGGGTTAGGCTTGCATCCATCCCCAGTGGCAGGCTGGGGTTAGGCTTGCATCCATCCCCAGTGGCAGGCTGGGGTTAGGCTTGCATCCATCCCCAGTGGCAGGCTGGGGTTAGGCTTGCATCCATCCCCAGTGGCAGGCTGGGGTTAGGCTTGCATCCATCCCCAGTGGCAGGCTGGGGTTAGGCTTGCATCCATCCCCAGTGGCAGGCTGGGGTTGGCTTGCATCCATCCCCAGTGGCAGGCTGGGGTTAGGCTTGCATCCATCCCCAGTGGCAGGCTGGGGTTAGGCTTGCATCCATTCACAGCCGTATGAAGGCATTAAACAGCTTCACTCTCTCTGCAGGGGAGGGGTGGCTGCAGAAATGAACGCCCTCAAATGGCACCCCAGGCCCACCTCTGTATTCAAATCTAACACACCTAACTTAAAATAGGAAATGCATCAATGTTTATCAGCACATCTTCAGGCATATGGTGTGCACTTGTTATGAACTAGTGACTCATCAGGAGGTGGGTGGGTGTGTGTAAACGTGTGTCTCCTTGTTTTGGGGTCAGGGTGATTCAGCTGATGGCGTAGCTGTGATGTCACAGGGCCAGGTAGGCGGAGCCTCAGCATGTGCTGCAGGTGACAGGTGACTTTGTGGAGGCATGGAAGCGTTCCTGCCATCACTCACAGTAACGACCACACAGACAAGCAGAGGGAACCAGCTCTGAAGAAGGAGCTCATCTGAACTGACTGTCTGAACACAGAAACACAGATGCTTTTCAGCCCAGCGCCCAGGAGAGGTCGTTTGACAAATCTTTTGCAGAGTGGCCTGGACTAAACTCAGATGCAGTAAACTTTTTGTCTCTTTTTTTTTTTTTTTGGGGGGGGGGGGGGTGAGTGCAGCCTCATCGCTCAGTGCCCTCGCTGTGTAGAGAGCAGCTGTTTCCACTGATGAGAAACCATTTGTAAAGCTCTTTGTCCCTGAGTGGTAATAAGCCCAAACACCTCCAGCATCTTCCAGGCCATCATGCATTTCACAGAAGCACCAGTTAGCGACAGTGAGACCAGCCTTCTATCTGCTAATAGGGTGACCTACATCCCTCAGCTACAACTACGGCAGGCTGCTATTGGTCAAAGCACAGAGGCTCCATTGTTCCCAGGCTTTCTGCCACTGTGCTGCTGAGGTTGGGATGCTCTAGAAATCACATCAAACCAGCCGGACAAAACATGTCAGCTGTTCGGTCATTCGCGTCCTCAAACGTCGTCCTCCAGCCTGTGTGATCGTCATGCTGAAGACTCGCCTAATGAGGGTTACTAAGCTGCTCCGCTGAACAGTGATACACAAACACAGGAGGGGAGGGGGTGGTGGGGGGTGGGGGGGGGGGTGGGAGGTGGAAGCGTACCCGTCTCTCCCCACAGGGTGTCATGGCCGTCAATTTGCACAGCGTGGCCATTATTCAACGCCAGCAAGCCTTTCACAACCTGTCAGGACAAAACCAAAAAACATGCTTGATTAATGACTCAGAAAGTCCGCTGATTCTGGTCAAACAAGTCTAGTTCCACTGTCCTGCATGATGATTACACGGTCAACAAAAAAAAGTTAAGAGAAGCAATGCATGAGCGATGAAACAACTTGAGCTGGTCAATAAAAACTTTCCAGAGTGAACTTTGCTGTTCCTAAGTGATTCGTGAATCAATCCTGACCAAAGTGCTGAATCCTAGGTTATAATTGTGGAAGTATAGAGCAACACACAGGACCAGTCTTATTAATAGTCTGCTCTCCCCTCTCTCCCTCTGTTCTCCCTCCCCTCTCTCCTCTCTATGGAGGACCAGGTCAATAGCCTGGGCCCTGGCTCTTCTCCATCCTGCGGTTTGTGGGCCCACAGTGAGCCTGAGCGGCCCTGTTAATGAGGCCGGCACAAACCCACTGAGTTCCACAGAGCACCTGAGCGGGAGCTGAATCGACCGCCTGACCCTGTGCCTTCAGAGGAAGGGAGGGGGAGAGGAGGGGGAGAGGAGGGGGAGAGAAGGGGGAGAGGAGAGGGAGAGAAGGGGGAGAGGAGGGGAGAGGAGAGGAGGGGGAGAGGAGGGGAGAAGAGAGAAGGGGAGAGGATGAAGGGGAGGGGAGAGGATGGAGAGAAGGGGAGAGGATGGAGAGAAGGGGAGAGGATGGAGGGGAGAGGAGAGGGGAGAGGAAGGGGAGAGGAGGGTAGAAGAGAGGAGGGGAGAGGAGGGTAGAAGAGAGGAGGGGAGAGGATGGAGGGAGAGGATGGAGGGGAGAGGATGGAGGGGAGAGGATGGAGGGGAGAGGATGGAGGGAGACCTGAGGGGCTCTGAGGGGAACATGCTGGTGTGGAGGAGGGAGGCTGTGCTGAGTGTATAACAGGGTCAGTGGGAGGGGTAGAAGGTCAGAACTCAGTTGTGTCCAGTGCTCAGGGTATAATTACTGGTGTTCAGTAGGAGGGACACAGCAGAGCTGTGGAAGTAGCATGTTTCTCAAAATAAAGTTTCTTTCAATAATAAAGGTGCACCTGAATGGATCCAGTTCATTATGTGGGTTTTTTTTTTCCCTACAATTAATGTTCATTTTGGGTGCATGTTCTTATTATGTGTGCGTGTGTGTGCGTTAGGACTGTATGTGTGTGTGTGTGTGCTAACCTGTGTGTGTGTGTGTGCTGACCTGTGTGTGTCCCATGCTGGAGGCTGCAGTAAGAGCCTGTTGAAGGGCCTTGTTTTTCAGGCTGCAGTTCTGATGCTGGCCATCAGGGGTCCAGTCCAGCTCCAGCAGGTACTGGATGACCTCTGGGTGACCCCTCAGGGCAGCATGCACCAGGGAACACTGACCACTCTTATCCACATGGTCCACCTGCAGACAACACACACACACACACACACACACACACACACACACACTTAAGGATTCACAAACAGACAAACTACGCTAACGGTGCTAGCGATTCTATCAGAATCAGAATTAGTTTTTATTCGCCATGTAAGTTGCATAATCACAGAATTTACAGTGGCAGGATGGAGCAGACAAAGAACAGATACGTTTTGTTTTTTTAAGTAGGCAAGTACATTAAACTAACAATTCCAAAGAATAAACCGTCTGACATCAGGATCGATAGAATAAAAAAAACAAAAAAAAAAACTTTACATAATAGTAATAGAACAGGGTCTATCCTGTGGGTGGTACTGATGTTACCTTGGCTCCTCTCTTGCAGAGCAGGCTGATGAGGCCCAGGTGTCCAGCAGCACATGCAAAGCCCAGAGGACTCATGCCGTTCTCAGACACCAGGTCCACAGAGGCTCCGTGCTCCAGTAGCAGAGCAGCCATCTCCAGGTGGCCCAGGTGGGCCTGGACACACAGCACTGGGGCGCTGTTCAGAACCTCCGTACGGTAGTTAACGTTAGCTCCGCCCAGCATCAGCAGACGACTCACCTGCAGGAACACAAGAGGGAGATGATAAAGAGTCATGATGCTACTGATGCTATCAGCCATGATGCTACTGATGCTATCAGCCATGATGCTACTGATGCTATCAGCCATGATGCTACTGATGCTATCAGCCATGATGCTACTGATGCTATCAGTCATGATGCTACTGATGCTATCAGCCATGATGCTACTGATGCTATCAGCCATGATGCTACTGATGCTATCAGCCATGATGCTACTGATGCTATCAGTCATGATGCTACTGATGCTATCAGCCATGATGCTACTGATGCTATCAGCCATGATGCTACTGATGCTATCAGTCATGATGCTACTGATGCTATCAGCCATGATGCTACTGATGCTATCAGCCATGATGCTACTGATGCTATCAGCCATGATGCTACTGATGCTATCAGTCATGATGCTACTGATGCTATCAGTCATGATGCTACTGATGCTATCAGCCATGATGCTACTGATGCTATCAGTCATGATGCTACTGATGCTATCAGCCATGATGCTACTGATGCTATCAGCCATGATGCTACTGATGCTATCAGCCATGATGCTACTGATGCTATCAGCCATGATGCTACTGATGCTATCTGCCATGATGCTACTGATGCTATCAGCCATGATGCTACTGATGCTATCTGCCATGATGCTACTGATGCTATCAGCCATGATGCTACTGATGCTATCAGTCATGATGCTACTGATGCTATCAGCCATGATGCTACTGATGCTATCAGTCATGATGCTACTGATGCTATCAGTCATGATGCTACTGATGTTATCAGCCATGATGCTACTGATGCTATCAGCCATGATGCTACTGATGCTATCAGTCATGATGCTACTGATGCTATCAGCCATGATGCTACTGATGCTATCAGTCATGATGCTACTGATGCTATCAGCCATGATGCTACTGATGCTATCAGTCATGATGCTACTGATGCTATCAGTCATGATGCTACTGATGCTATCAGCCATGATGCTACTGATGCTATCAGCCATGATGCTACTGATGCTATCAGTCATGATGCTACTGATGCTATCAGCCATGATGCTACTGATGCTATCAGCCATGATGCTACTGATGCTATCTGCCATGATGCTACTGATGCTATCAGCCATGATGCTACTGATGCTATCTGCCATGATGCTACTGATGCTATCAGCCATGATGCTACTGATGCTATCAGCCATGATGCTACTGATGCTATCTGCCATGATGCTACTGATGCTATCAGCCATGATGCTACTGATGCTATCAGCCATGATGCTACTGATGCTATCTGCCATGATGCTACTGATGCTACATACTGATGCTACACACTGATGCTACACACTGATGCTACACACTGTAAACTGCAGAGCGGCCATCTTGTTTGCTCACTGTCCTCTAATGGATTTTTTACTGTGAAATGCTGTCAAAATAATGAACTTGAATCTCTGCCATTAACGTTGCATTCTGCTTATTAAATGACCACTAATGTGAGACTCTGTAATAACTCAGCTAACAGCCATGCCCCCTGTCTGCTCGCAACCAGTAGACAAGACAAGATGTCTTCCAGGGCGTTATCAGCCACACACACACACACACACACACACACACACACACACACACACACACACACACACACACACACACACACACACACACACACACACACACACACACACACACACACACACACACCTCCAAACCCCATCAGTAGAATAATGAATCAGTCAGCACAGTGAATATCCCACTGCTGTGATACGTCATCTCTCTATGGGGTGACCATGGTGAGTGTGTGTAGGACAGGTGTGTGTTCTCACCTTGACATTAGGTGTGTACAGGATTCTCAGAGTGTGTGTGTGTTCTCACCTTGACATTAGGTGTGTACAGGATTCTCAGAATGTGTGTGTGTGTTCTCACCTTGACGTTAGGTGTGTACAGGTTCCTCAGTGTGTGTGTGTGTGTTCTCACCTTGACGTTAGGTGTGTACAGGTTCCTCAGTGTGTGTGTGTGTGTTCTCACCTTGACGTTAGGTGTGTACAGGTTCCTCAGTGTGTGTGTGTGTTCTCACCTTGACGTTAGGTGTGTACAGGTTCCTCAGTGTGTGTGTGTTCTCACCTTGACGTTAGGTGTGTACAGGTTCCTCAGTGTGTGTGTGTGTGTTCTCACCTTGACGTTAGGTGTGTACAGGTTTCTCAGTGTGTGTGTGTGTGTTCTCACCTTGACGTTAGGTGTATACAGGTTTCTCAGAGAGGCCAGAGCAGCTGATAGGCCGTCTGCACCACAGCTGATCCACACAGCCTGCAGCACGCTGGACGACACGCCTGTCTTCTTACTGAGACCCTGGAAACACACACACACATTTAGTATAGTATAGTATAGTATAGTATGGTATAGTGTGGTATAGTGTGGTATAGTGTGGTATAGTGTGGTATAGTGTGGTATAGTGTAGTATAGTGTAGTATAGTATAGTAGTATAGTATGGCATCATAGAGTACAGTATATAGTACAGTGTAGGATGGCATAGTACAGTATAGTATGGTATCATATAGTACAGTATAGTATAGTATGGTATGGTATAGTACAGTATAGTATGGTATAGTATAGTATAGTATAGTATAGTAAAGTATAGTATGGTATAGTACAGTATGGTATAATAGAGTATAGTACAGTATATGATGGTATAGTATAGTACAGTATAGTATGATATCGTATAGTGCAGTATAGTATGGTATTGTATAGTACAGTATAGGATGGTATAGTACAGTATAGTATGGTATTGTATAGTACAGTATGGTATAGTACAGTACAGTATAGTATAGTACAGTATAGTATGGTACAGTATGGTATTGTAGAGTATAGTAGAGTATAGTATGGTATACTACGGTGTGGTCAGGTACCTTGAATATGTGAGCTTTGAGGATGTGGTGTCCCAGTTCCATAGTCTGTTGACGGTTCAGCTTCCCCTCCTGCCTGGACAGCATGAAGGCTAAGAGGGCGTGGCCACTCCTGGGGGTAGGAGTCAGGGGGAGGAGTCACTCTACTGTCCATACTGTGTAGCACCAGCCATACCCACAGACAGACACACCCAGAAATAATTTCTAATACACTAAAGGAGAGGAGGCTCCGCCCTGAAGGAGAGGAGGCTCCGCCCTGAAGGAGAGGAGGCTCCGCCCTGAAGGGGAGGGTCTAATGTAGGTAATAAGTTTCAGAGGGAATACTGTAGTTTAGGTTTATATACAGTACCATCGCCACCACTAGACAGTTATTCTTATTTAATGTTTCAGAAATATTGTGTCTGATGAATCCAAGATGTTTGAAGGAACTCTCTGACAAGTGTTTATCAGCAGTCACACCTTCTGATTGGTTACTGATAGCTGATTTGTGCTTCGCATGCCCAATGAAATCTTTTGAATTGAACGTGCTCAGGTGCGATGACCCTCAGCTGTGGGAGATGGAGGACATGGCTGTCATAATCAAGGCAGGATTTTCTGTGCTGCTCGGCGCTCAGATAGACAGACTGATGGAGGCTGGGTGAGTTCCAGAGTTATCTGAGTAGAAGGCAGCCCTTGTGTGTCTGACCCCCCCCCCCCCACACACACACACACACACCTCCCCACCCCCTCTTAACGAGGCTTGCTCTGCTGTTAATTAGAAGGAAACTTCATTAAAAGCCTATGCATGATCGCAGTTTACTTTGATCTGGGTGAAATCCTTTATGTTAGGGCCTCTGCTGTGTGTGTGTTAGTCTCTTTAAAAATCAAGCCAGTGGCAGACTTCTTGTCCAGGCTGAGGGCTGAGGGCTGGGGCTGGGGCTGGGGCTGGGGGCTGGGGGCTGGGGCTGGGGCTGGGGGCTGAGGGCTGGGGCTGGGGGCTGGGGCCTGGGGCTGGGGGCTGAGGGCTGGGGCTGGGAGCTGAAAGCTGGGGGCTGAAGGCTGAAGGCTGGGGGCTGGGAGCTGAAGGCTGGGGGCTGGGAGCTGAAGGCTGGGGGCTGGGAGCTGAAGGCTAAGAAACACCCAGTTTCAGTGACATCATCCAGTCCTAGTGACATCACCCAGTCCCTGTGACATCATCCAGTCCAGTTGTGATATCATCCAGTCCTAGTCCAGTGACAAATATTCCATGTTTTTTCATTTTTTCTCATCTACTTAGTTTTTCCTTAGACTCATTTTATGAATGTGAGCGTTCTTAACCCACATTTCTACTAACGCATATTAAAAGGACGCCAACATGAATCATGATGATAATCCTCAGTTGAGACTCCAACACTCTAACATGTTCAGTGAATACCAAGTGTTTTTATTAAAACTCTCCAGGTGGTCAAGTGATGGTGTTCCAGTTGGGGGGGGGGTCAGATGGCTCAGTGGGTTAAGGCGTTGGCCTCATGATCGGAAGGTTGTGAGATCGAACCCTGGCTGTGGCTGTATGATGTTGTGTCCTTGCCTAAATGTCCCTGTACTTACTGTAAGTCGCTTTGGATAAAAGCGTCTGCTAAATGAATAAATGTAACACTACGGGGCGTCAAGTGGTTGAGCGGTTAGGGGCCGGTTAGGCTGGTAATCAGAAGGTTACGAACCCCAGCTGTGCCAACATGACATTGTGTCCTTGGGCTGGTCACTTCACCCTACTCGCCTCAGGGGGGGGGGGGGGGGGGGGGGAATGTCCCTGTACTTGCTGTAAGTCGCTCTGGATAAGAGCGTCTGATAAATGACTAAATGTATATTTAGAAGTGTAACCCATCCGGCCCTATAGATACTTCCGGAACAGACATCCTCATATCTCCCAGTCCTGTGAGACGCTCTACGAAGAGCAGAGCGCTGATGTGAGCTGATGCCATCACATGATCTCTCTTCAGAAGGAAGGCATGACTACAGTAGGATTACATTAGACCATCTGTGGAACCAAGATCACAGCCAGGCATATTCTACATTGACTTTCTACATTTAGTTATTCAGCAGACGCTCTGATCCAGAGCGACTTACGGCAACTACAGGGACATTCCCCATGAGGAAGGTAGGGTTAAGTGCCCTGCTCAAGGACATAACGTAATTTGGCACGGCCGGGAATCTAACCGGCAACGTTTTGCTTACCAGCCCATTTCCCTAACCGCTCAGCCACCTGACTCCCATTTTCTAATGAGATGTTGTTTCTGTTTGAAGCTTAATGCTGCTACTGTACATAGTCCCATGGTTTGTTAATGTGACCTTAATAAAGTGCTGCTCAGTGGGATCTCTTCTTCTGTGGTGTGAGTGTGCAGCGATATCAGCAGAGCCCTGACATCATTGGGATCGATGCCGAGCCACTCCTGGAGGCTCATACTGAGTTATCCACTCAAACAGACACATCGCAAGATGTCTGGATGTTCGATTTCCTCTTCAGACAGAGACACACATCAGCGCCACCATCATCATCGCTCGTCTCCTTGGCAATAGATGAGTCATGATTAAGCTTCCTGATTTGTCTTGTTGCTGAACCGCAGCTGAGATGGTGAGTTTGCTAAACCAGATGATCCTGACAGACTGTGATCCTGACAGACTGTGATCCTGACAGACTGTGATCCTGACAGACTGTGATCCTGACAGACTGTGATCCTGACAGACTGTGATCCTGACAGACTGTGATCCTGACAGACTGTGATCCTGTGACTGTCTTCATCTCTGAGAGAGAAGAGTGCTGCTTTTCTGTCTTAACCTGGTGAAAGAATATACCTTACACTTAACACAGTTAACCAGAGAGAGGGAGGGAGGGAGGGAGGGAGAGAGAGAGAGAGAGAGAGAGAGAGAGAGAGAGAGAGAGAGAGAGCTTGGAAGAAAGTGAGGTCAGGGACCCCGTTCCCCCCCTGCTACCATGGTAATGGTCTCTTCCTGAGCAGGAACTCACCTGGGGTCACACAGGAAGTCGCTGCTCTCTCCGTCTGCCCTCCACACCAGCCACTCCCTGAAGGAGGGGTGGCAGAACATGCGGGTCTTGTCTCTCCTCTTCACCAGGAAACAGGACAGGATGTCCATGCGCTGCAGGAAGTCCTCCCAGCTCAGCTCGCCACGCACGCTGCCGGCGTTCATGGCGTTGAACAGCTGCTCGTCTGTCATTGGGTGCAGCGATGCTAACGACACGTTGAGGAGGGGCTGACAACGCTCGAATGCTGAGTTACTCATGAACTTCATGTTGCACTGCAGCTGGTACAGCTCTGCCAGGGACACTGGCACCACCTTGTAGCTGGCACTCTTGATGACCAAGTGACCCCTCTCAAAGAGGTCAAGGGTCAGCTTGAGGTACAGGTAGGAGCCCTGGCTCAGGGCCATGAGGTGGCTGCTGACCTTGGCCACGATGGCAGGGTCGGCCTTGCCGTTGAGGGAGATGTTGTTCATGATGTCTCTGCTGCTGTTGATCCGATACTGGATGTAGGCGTTCAGGTCGCTGCCTATGTCCTTGTTGTCCAGGTAGTCGTCCAGGGAGATCCTGGAGAAGGGCAGCAGGCTGGTGATGTCCTGAGGGCAACAGAGAGAGACAGGACACCAGCCATTAAGACCACACACACACACAGACACACACACACACACAGACACGCTCCACACTCCCACTATCCACATCAAAAGATGACACGTTGGAATGAGAAAGCCAGACGTGTGTGTAAATCAAACGACTGTGTCTGAATATATGGGAGTATCTGTTTCCTAATCACAGCAGGCAGGAGGAGGCAGGGAGAAGCACACAGCACCACCCTCCTCTCAGTGGAGCTGCCAGCTGAGAGGCTGACCTCACAGCCAGGCCAGGATATCAGCTCAGGCAGCAGGACAGAGGGCCGGGGGCCAGGAGGCCAGGGAGTTGGGGGCCAGGGGGTTGGGGGCCAGGGGGTTGGGGGCCAGGAGCCAGGGGGTTGGGGTCCAGGGGATTGGGGGCCGGGGGCCAGGGGGTTGGGGGCCAGGGAGTTGGGGGCCGGGGGCCAGGGGGTTGGGGGCCAGGGGGTTGGGGGTCAGGGAGTTGGGGGCCAGGGGGCCAGGGGGTTGGGGGCCAGGGGGTTGGGGGCCTGGGGGTTGGGGGCCAGGGAGTTGGGGGCCTGGGGGTTGGGGGCCTGGGGGTTGGGGGCCAGGGAGTTGGGGGCCAGGGAGTTGGGGGCCTGGGGTGCCAGGGAGTTGGGGGCCAGGGGGTTGGGGGCCAGGGAGTTGGGGGCCAGGGGCCTGGGGGCCAGGGGGCCAGGGGGTTGGGGGCCAGGGAGTTGGGGGCCAGGGGGTTGGGGGCCAGGGAGTTGGGGGCCAGGGAGTTGGGGGCCAGGGGCCTGGGGGTTGGGGGCCAGGGGGTTGGGGGCCAGGGGGTTGGGGGCCAGGGGGTTGGGGGCCAGGGGGTTGGGGGCCAGGGGGCCTGGGGGCCAGTACTTCTGTAGTGCGCTAGTGTGGCTCCATGCAGAAGAACAGCTGTAGACGACACTTCAATCTCACTCCTAGCAGCCGGGGAAATCAATGCAGCGTAATCCCTTCATCCCTGCCTGAGCAGGAAGATCCACAGTGACTGAGATTTAACACCTCCTCCATCCTCACACACTGCCGGCCAACAGCAGCCAGAGGAAACACATGAATAACACATCAGACTGTGAGAGGGGGAGAGGGAGAGGGGGAAAGGGGAGAGAGGGGGAGAGGGGGATGGAGAGGGGGAGATGGGGAGAGAGGGGGAGGGGGAGAGAGGGAGACAGGGAAAAGGGAGACAGGGAGAAGGAGAGGAAGGAGAAGGAGGAGTGGAAAGCAAGATAGGACTGAGAGAGAGAAAGCCAGGTATTACTAAATCAACGAAGGTGTTGGCTGTAGAGACCATCTTATTCAGCCACGGATCAGATGAAATAACAGTCTCTCCTCCAGACATGCATCTTTACTGGTCTCTCTCTTTCATTACTGGCCACAGAGAGGAGCGGTTAAATTAACTTAACCAAACAGCAAGTCAATCTGTCCATCAGCCACTTAGTTTAGCCAGTCCATCAACCAGACAGACACAGACAGACACATATTCAGAAGGTACCCGGTTCAAACCCCGGCTGTGTCAACATGATGTTGTGTCCTTGGGCAAGGCACTTCACCCTACTTACCTCAGGGGGGAATGTCCCTGTACTTACTGTAAGTCACTCTGGATAAGAGCTTCTGATATATAACCACATGTATATGGGTATCCATTCAGTCTACTGCTAGAGGTGTGTGTGTGTGTGGATCTAGGAGGTGTGTGTGGATCTAGGAGGTGTGTGTGGATCTAGGAGGTGTGAGGTGACAGGAGGTGTGTGTGTGGATCTAGGAGGTGTGTGTGGATCTAGGAGGTGAGGTGACAGGAGGTGTGTGTGGATCTAGGAGGTGTGAGGTGACAGGAGG
The DNA here is from genome assembly GCA_030340665.1 of Neosalanx taihuensis. Taxonomy (NCBI): domain Eukaryota; kingdom Metazoa; phylum Chordata; class Actinopteri; order Osmeriformes; family Salangidae; genus Neosalanx; species Neosalanx taihuensis. Next base: position 13,001 of record JARGSH010000114.1, on the reverse strand, counting down.
TGTGTGTGGATCTAGGAGGTGTGTGTGGATCTAGGAGGTGTGTGTGGATCTAGGAGGTGTGAGGTGACAGGAGGTGTGTGTGTGGGTCTAGGAGGTGTGAGGTGACAGGAGGTGTGTGTGGATCTAGGAGGTGTGTGTGGATCTAGGAGGTGTGAGGTGACAGGAGGTGTGTGTGTGTGGATCTAGGAGGTGTGAGGTGACAGGAGGTGTGTGTGGATCTAGGAGGTGTGTGTGGATCTAGGAGGTGTGAGGTGACAGGAGGTGTGTGTGTGTGGATCTAGGAGGTGTGAGGTGATAGGAGGTGTGTGTGAGTGGATCCCTGATCCTGTGTGGTTCCTCACCAGCAGGTTGACCCTCACAGTCACCACCAGCTTGATCCAGGACGGGAACTTGGAGATGATCTTAGTGATGAAGGTGGCGATGGTGTCTCCATAGTCCGGCTTGTGGAACTCTGCCTCATTCAGCCCATCCACCAAGATGATGTGGTCCTCCTCAGGAATCTTCCTCTCTGTTCACACACACACAGACACACACACACACACAGACGCACACACACAGTGAGAGGATGATGTGTAACAAAAAAACAGTTTGATTGAGTTGCCAGTACCGCACAGAACAGTTGCTGAGGCCACTGCAGGGGAGTCCAATCTATATACCTGCATGGTGCATCACACACACACACTTACATACAGACTCACACACACACTCACAAGCACACACACACACACACACACACACACACACACACACACACACAGACACACACACACACACACTCTCTCCCAGCATCTCTCCTAACCTCTCTCTCAGCCTCTCTCTCAGCCTCTCTCCCAGCCTCTCTCTCACAGCCCACAGCCTCTCTACCTGCCTCTCTCTCCCAGCCTCTTGCCCAGCCTCTCTCTCACAGCCTCTCTCTCTCAGCCTCTCTATCTCCCAGCCTCTCTCTAAGCCTCTCTCTCAGCCTCTCCCTCTCCCAGCCTCTCTCTCTTAGCCTCTCTCTCGCAGCCTCTCTCTCTCCCAACCAGCTAGTCTTCATATTTACTGCACAGTGATCGAAACATAGTGAAGAATTCATGACAGAAAACTTGAGTGATGTGAAGTGAACTCTGTGATATCCTGTCAGAAGAGATCTGTGCCCTAACATGAGTCTCTCCTGCTGCTCACAGGAACCTTCTTGTAAAGCGCTGCATGGACAGATCTTTCTCTGGTTGTAGTCATAACATCCCGCAGAGCAGAAGATACAGGCTTTACTGTGAGGAAGATACAGGCTTTACTGTGAGGAAGATACAGGCTTTACTGTGAGGAAGATACAGGCTTTATTGTGAGGAAGATACAGGCTTTACTGTGAGGAAGATACAGGCTTTACTGTGAGGAAGATACAGGCTTTACTGTGAGGAAGATACAGGCTTTACTGTGAGGTAGAGTGAGGCTTTACTGTGAGGAAGATACAGGCTTTACTGTGAGGTAGAGTGATGCTTTACTGTGAGGAAGATACAGGCTTTACTGTGATGAAGAGAGAGGCTTTATTGTGAGGAAGAGGACTGTCAAGCTGAACCGCGTATGTATGAAGCTACTCATTTCAATATGGAGAGGGGGGGAGGGGAGATGTGTGGCAGGTGGGTTCCACCTCTCGGCCCATCCTCACAGGCACCTCTCCCTCTCACACACACTTTATATTCCATCTCCATCATAGAAATCACAATATTTGTTTGCCTCCACCTCCACTGGAGGAGCCGGCAGAAGCAACATTGATCAGATGGAGCACTGGTGCTAGACATGCATGATAACAGTGACCTTGAGCAGGCCCCTCTGACTGAATCACCTTCTCCCTCTCTCTCTCTCTCTCTCTCTCTCCTGCCCTCTCCCTCTCCATCATTCTCTCTCTCTCTCCCTCTCTCTCTCTCTCTCTCTCTCTCTCTCTCTCTCCTGCCCTCTCCCTCTCCATCACTCTCTCTCTCTCTCTCTCTCTCTCTCTCTCCTGCCCTCTCCCTCTCCATCACTCTCTCTCTCTCTATCCCTCTCTCTCTCTCCTGCCCTCTGCCTCTCCATCACTCTCTCTCTCCCACCTCTCTTTTGCAAACACTAACACAGAAACCAACTATCAGCAGTGAAAAAACAGAGAGAGGCAGGATGAAGAAGAGGAGAAGGAGACAAGAGGAGGGAAAGGAGGAGGCAGAAGGAGAGGCCGTACAGGACGAGGAGTAAAGGAGAATGTCATGAGGAGGACTCCATCTCCTTGGGTGAGTCACATGATCCACGTACCTCTGCGGAGGTTGGTGAGAGGTTCCAGAATGCCCCTGCGGAACGCTGCCATGGGATCTTGAACACAGGAGCGCAGACTGAGCATGCTCTGAAGCTGAGGCTCGCTGAGCAGGAGCTCCCGGTACGCAGACAGCTGGTGAGATCTGCACAGCAGGGCGGCGACACTGTGCACAAACTCAGGAACCAGGCAGGTGTAGGTGTTGTCTGCCTGACAGTAGTGATACGCCACCACCTGGAGAGGGAAGGAAGGACAGGTGCTCACATGGAATCCAAACATTCCCAGTCAAAAACATTTCAGGATGTTAACAAACCAGGTGGAATTTTACAACAAAGGAGATGACATTGTGTGTTCAAACATGCTAGTGTTATCACAGGGTACTGAAGCTGTTAGTGTTATCACAGGGTGTTATCACAGGGTGTTATCACAGGGTGTTATCACAGGGTGTTATCACAGGCTGTTATCACTGGGTGTTATCACAGGCTGTTATCACCGGCTGTTATCACAGGGTGTTATCACTGGGTGTTATCACAGGCTGTTATCACAGGGTGTTATCACAGGGTGTTATCACTGGGTGTTATCACAGGGTGTTATCACAGGGTGTTATCACAGGGTGTTATCACAGGGTACTAAAGCTGTTAGTGTTATCACTGGGTGTTATCACAGGCTGTTATCACAGGGTGTTATCACAGGGTGTTATCACTGGGTGTTATCACAGGGTGTTATCACAGGGTGTTATCACAGGGTGTTATCACAGGGTGTTATCACAGGGTACTAAAGCTGTTAGTGTTATCATAGGGTGTTATCACAGGCTGTTATCACAGGGTGTTATCACAGGCTGTTATCACAGGGTGTTATCACAGGGTGTTATCACAGGGTACTAAAACTGTTAGTGTTATCATAGGGTGTTATCACAGGCTGTTATCACAGGCTGTTATCACAGGGTGTTATCACAGGGTGTTATCACAGGCTGTTATCACAGGCTGTTATCACAGGCTGTTATCACAGGGTGTTATCACAGGGTGTTATCACAGGCTGTTATCACAGGGTGTTATCACAGGGTGTTATCACAGGGTGTTATCATAGGGTACTGAAGCTGTTAGTGTTATCACAGGGTGTTATCACAGGGTGTTATCACAGGGTGTTATCACTGGGTGTTATCATAGGGTGTTATCATAGGGTGTTATCACAGGGTGTTATCACAGGGTACTGAAGCTGTTAGTGTTATCACAGGGTGTTATCACTGGGTGTTATCATAGGGTGTTATCATAGGGTGTTATCACAGGGTGTTATCACAGGGTACTGAAGCTGTTAGTGTTATCACAGGGTGTTATCACAGGGTGTTATCACAGGGTGTTATCATAGGGTGTTATCATAGGGTGTTATCATAGGGTGTTATCACAGGCTGTTATCACAGGGTGTTATCACAGGGTACTGAAGCTGTTAGTGTTATCACAGGGTGTTATCACAGGGTGTTATCATAGGGTGTTATCACAGGGTGTTATCACAGGGTACTGAAGCTGTTAGTGTTATCACAGGGTGTTATCACAGGGTGTTATCACAGGCTGTTATCACAGGCTGTTATCACAGGGTGTTATCACTGGGTGTTATCACAGGGTGTTATCACAGGGTACTGAAGCTGTTAGTGTTATCACAGGGTGTTATCACAGGGTGTTATCACAGGGTACTGGTACTGAAGCTGCTGGCTCCTAAGTAATCATAACAACAACTTTGAAATACTTTACCAAGCTAACAGGTCATTATAATGAGTGACTTCAATGTATTTTAAACTATTTGGAAAATGTTACTTTTTGTGAATTGACTTGTGTCAGTATCATCTCATTATAGGGTCATTATTCTTTCTATACAGTAACACCTCACCAGTTAATCTGCTAAAGCTAAATTGTTTAAGCTATTAGCTAGCTTGCTATCGGTCAACAGAAAATGAATCACTTGGAAGAAGCTCTCCTTGATGCTCTGTTATCCCTGCTCTGCCAGAGGAAGTTCTCCTTGATGCTCTGTTATCCCTGCTCTGCCAGAGGAAGCTCTCCTTGATGCTCTGTTATCCCTGCTCTGCCAGAGGAAGCTCTCCTTGATGCTCTGTTATCGCTGCTCTGCCAGAGTAAACTGCTAGATAGGCACAGGGTCTGTCACACTGGGACATGAGAGGTGAGATGCCTGTAATAAACGCCTTCAGCCGCTAATAGTTGACCTTGGTGAACCTTGGCAGCGGTATCCATCAACCTAATTAAGCCTCCCCAAGTCCACCTGGGTAACGATGTCACCCCACAGCCCTCTCGTTATGCATGCGAGGGCCTGCAGATTACCGTGTCGATGAACTGGCCAGTTAATAGACTGAACAACCTCAGATAACCTCCACCCAATAACAAGCCCTCTAGGGCAGAGCTGAGACAGCGGGCTGGATCCAGAGCAGAGCTGGGACAGCATGCTGGATCCAGAGCAGAGCTGGGACAGCGTGCTGGATCCAGAGCAGAGCTGGTGCTTCAGCTGCAGCAGCACAGGTTGATGTTCACGGTCATCAGATTTAGACGAGGGGCGGGGCGCCCTCAGGAGCTCTGGAACTCTCTGTCCTAATTATACTGAAACCTGCAGGAGCTGACACACTTACCATGACACAGGGAGAAGAGGAGGAGGAGGAGGGGGAGAAGGAGGAGAAGGAGGAGGGAGGAGAGGATGAAGATGAGGTGCAGGAGGACGAAGAGGAGGAGGAGGAGGAACAGGACGAGCAGGTTGCAGCTCTGCCTCTTCTACTAGCTGCTGGTGACAGCTGAAACTAACATATGCAAACTCTACCTCCACCCTCTACCTCCACCCTCTACTTCCCCCCTGTACCTCCACCCCCTACCTCCACCCTCTACCTCCACCCCCTACCTCCACCCTCTACTTCCCCCCTGTACCTCCACCCCCTACCTCCACCCCCTACCTCCACCCCCTACCTCCACCCCCTACTTCCCCCCTGTACCTCCACCCCCTACCTCCACCCCCTACCTCCACCCTCTACTTCCCCCCTGTACCTCCACCCCCTACCTCCACCCCCTACCTCCACCCCCTACCTCCACCCTCTACCTCCACCCCCTACCTCCACCCTCTACTTCCCCCCTGTACCTCCACCCCCTACCTCCACCCCCTGCCTCCACCCTCTACCTCCACCCTCTACCTCCACCCCCTACCTCCACCCTCTACCTCCACCCTCTACTTCCCCCCTGTACCTCCACCCTCTACCTCCACCCTCTACCTCCACCCTCTACTTCCCCCCTGTACCTCCACCCTCCACCTCCACCCTCTACCTCCACCCTCCACCTCCACCCTTAGCCCCCTACCTCCACTCCTACTGCCCACTGAACACAAGACTAGTTGGGGTCAGAAACAGGTGGGGCAGGTGGGGCAGGTGGGGCAGGAGGAACAAACATTGCCAGCCACCTTCATTACACAACCAGGAATGCTAATAACTGTCAACATTGTAAATAGCCTGGACACAACCTCTGAATAAATCTCCCAGTGGTGACAAGTGAAAGCAGCCTGATTTCAAACAGGGGAAACAGAACTGTAACTAAGCGATGCCCCCCCCCCCCTCACCATCTCCCCCACCATTACGAAGGTGAAAGAGAGATTTCTCTCCTGTAGGGCAGCAGAGGACCTTGAAGTATGGCACGCTTCCTCTCCAGGGTGGGGGGGGGGGGGTGAGGGCGGGGGGCCTCCTACAGTGATGCATTACTGAGTCGCCTCATTTGTTGACGAATGGCAGCACCCTGAGTTTAGACAGTCTGGGTTAATAGAGATGGCTTGTTCCACTGCAGGGGAGGGAGGGTCCAACACTGAGACAGTTACACAGGGGACATCAATCTGCTGAGTCCTCACTTCCTCCCTAGGAGACATGCACACTCACTTCCTCTTTAGAAGACATGCACACTCACTCACTTCCTCCCTAGGAGACATGCACACTCACTCACTTCCTCCCTAGGAGACATGCACACTCACTCACTTCCTCCCTAGGAGACATGCACACTCACTCACTTCCTCCCTAGGAGACATGCACACTCACTCACTTCCTCCCTAGGAGACATGCACTCTCATCATCACTGCAGTTATCACACCTCATAACTGTAGTAAGTGTAGAACAGATATAAGGCAAGTTAGTGACAGAAGGAGAGACAAGAGAAAGAAAGATGGTGAGAGAAAAGAGAGAGAAACGATGTTGTTTGGATGAAGCTCTATCCTGTACTGACAAACAATACTGCAGAGGCAAACAGGGACCAATCAGAACAAAGGATGAGAATGCAGCCTGCCAATAAGAAATGGCTTTGCCAGGGCCAATCAGCTGCTCAGCTGACAGTGGCAGACGCAGTGAGGCAGAGATGACAGTAATGTGCCACAGATGTGGCCTGGATGCACAAGCAGCCTTAACAGACCACTAGATCACCAGTGATGGTCACATGTCTTGATAGGAGACACTGCAGTACAGCTGCAGTAAATACACTGTGAGCTGGGAATCATCTGGGATAAAACAGCCCCAACCCTAGTCTGGGCTGAACTAGGCTAGGCTGGGCTAAACTAGGCTAGGCAGGGCTAAACTAGGCTAGGCTGGGCTAAACTAGGCTAGTCTGGGCTAAACTAGGCTAGGCTGGGCTGAACTAGGCTAGGCTGGGCTAAACTAGGCTAGGCAGGGCTGAACTAGGCTAGGCTGGGCTAAACTAGGCTAGGCTGGGCTAAACTATGCTAGGCAGGGCTAAACTAGGCTAGGCAGGGCTAAACTAGGCTAGACTGGGCTAAACTAGGCTAGACAGGGCTAAACTAGGCTAGTCTGGGCTAAACTAGGCTAGTCTGGGCTAAACTAGGCTAGGCTGTGCTAAACTAGGCTAGTCTGGGCTAAACTAGGCTAGTCTGGGATAAACTAGGCTAGGCTAAACTAGGCTAGTCTGTGCTAAACTAGGCTAGTCTGGGCTAAACTAGGCTAGTCTGGGCTAAACTAGGCTAGTCTAGGCTAAACTAGGCTAGTCTGGGCTAAAATAGGCTGGGCTAAACTAGGCTAGGCAGGGCTAAACTAGGCTAGGCAGGGCTAAACTAAACTAGGCTGGGCTAAACTAGGCTAGGCTGGGCTAAACTGGGCTAGACTGGGCTAAACTAGGCTAGGCAGGGCTAAACTAAACTAGGCAGGGCTAAACTAGGCTAGGCAGGGCTAAACTAAACTAGGCTGGGCTAAACTAGGCTAGGCAGGGCTAAACTAAACTAGGCTGGGCTAAACTAGGCTAGGCTGGGCTAACCTAGGCTAGGCAGGGCTAAACTAGGCTAGGCAGGGCTAAACTAAACTAGGCTGGGCTAAACTAGGCTAGGCTGGGCTAAACTAGGCTAGGCAGGGCTGTAGTACAGATTAAGTGGCCCACCTTTAGAACGTGTGTCAGATTGAACAGGAGCGTAAGAAGAAGGAAAACAAACAGTCAGGACTGCAGGAACAGGAAGTAGCAGATGGCTGCTTTAATCCTGGGTGGGAGGTGACTATGTGGAATGGAACAATTAAGATAGATAAAATATATAATCTGTAATCAAGCAATAGAAAAAGCAGCAGTACCTCTGGGGAAATGTGAATACTCATAATGGATGCTGGAATAATGAGAATTAACAGGTGTCGGCAATAACAATTACAGTTCATATTGTTGACATAATTGGATGCATAATGGAAAGTGAACAACTACATGTTTTTTGCATTTAGAAGAAGATGTTCAATTGCAATTTTTCATTTGTGTCAGGATGTTGCTGTGTGTGTCAGGATGTTGTTGTGTGTGTCAGGATGTTGCTGTGTGTGTCAGGATGTTGCTGTGTGTGTGTCAGGATGTTGCTGTGTGTGTCAGGATGTTGTTGTGTGTGTCAGGATGTTGCTGTGTGTGTGTGTCAAGTTAACCAGCAGCATGTACCTGTAGTGATGTACAGCTATGATAACAACCTTTTGACCCAAGATTCAGCCTAGTGCCCAAGAAAACCCCTTCCACAGCCCAGACATGCCGGGGTCAACCTGGCTGAACCCAGCCTGAACAAGGCCCACAGGTCCTGGGTGAACAGGGTGTCATGGCTCTGGGTGTGATGGCTCTACCTTGGCAGCCAGGCGTTTAACAGCCTCCTCCCTGCGTCTCTGGATCTCCGGCGTGTTGGGGCAGCTGCTGCTCCTCAGGGTGTTGGTGGCGCTGGGGGGCGGCGTGGGCTGGGGGGGCTGGCTGAGGGGGGGGGCACTGTGGGAGTCTCCACCTGGAGGAAGCAGAGAGGAGGGTAACTGGGGGGGGGGGGGGGGGGGGGCAGCCTGCAGCACTGAGCTGCTTCTGTCTCTACAAACACTGAAATAATGTTGTAGAAAGAGGGTGTGGTCTGTGGGTCAGGGGGTGTGGTCTGTGGGTCAGAGGGTGTGGTCTGTGGGTCAGAGGGTGTGGTCTGTGGGTTGGAGGGTGTGGTCTGTGGGTCAGGGGGTGTGGTCTGTGGGTCAGAGGGTGTGGTCTGTGGGTCAGAGGGTGTGGTCTGTGGGTCAGAGGGTGTGGTCTGTGGGTCAGGGGGTGTGGTCTTACTCTTAGGGGAGGAGCTGGGACTGTTGGAGGCAATCTGACGCATCCGGCCGCCATGACAGCTGAGCGCCACCAGACGAGAGATCACCGCCGTTTTACCGAAGCCCACGTTGCCCACGACAATGGCCCCGCGCTTCTCGCCTGATTGGTCGGCCTTCAAGACGTCCTCCAGCTGCTGGAAGAGCCAATCACGGCCCACGAACACGGAGTCTGTGGTGATACTGGGGACCTCGAAGAGCAGCGGCTTGAGCATGATGTCCACAGGCTTGTAGGGAGTCAGACGAGCTGTCAGAGGAACATCACATGATCATCAGATCACATGATCATCAGATCACATGATCATCAGATCACATGATCATCAGTTAACACAGCCTTTCATCCAGGTGGCTCAGCGGTTAGGGAATTGGGCTGGTAATCAGAGGGTTGCCAGTTTGATTCCCAGCAGTGTCAACATGATGTTGTGTCCTTGGGCAAGGCACTTCACCCTTCTTGCCTCAGGGGGAATGTCCCTGTACTAAGCTGCTCTGGGTAGGAACGTCTATTAAATGACTAAAGGTGAATCAGTATACTATTGCTATTGTGACTGCAACTCTGTGTGCTGTACTTTACCCTGCTGCTGTTGTGAACTGCAATTTCCACCCCCTGGAGGACAAATAAAGGTTCATCTAAGGACAGACAGCCTGGCTGGGCACTCCTGCTTTAATCAGACCACATCTCTGACATCACGCTGCATCAACATGATGCAATGAATATACAACATTCAACATTGCTCTGCATTGCAATACTGACACCATTGGCAGATCCAACACAGGCACAGATCAATCAGAAAGCAATCCAGGCAGTGAGTCAGATCCACAGGATTGGTCTGTAAGGTTAAGATGGCACAATCCACCTGCCTTGTAATATCTCACATGAGAAGGTTTGATGGACGGGTTATTTGGTGGAGGTGAAGCTGTTCATCTTCAGGTAACCTTCTACAAACATGGCTCTCTGTGAATCTCTGTCTATCTCTGCTCTCTGTGTATCTCTGTCTATCTCTGCTCTCTGTGTATCTCTGTCTATCTCTGTCTCCTACTCATCTCTTTCTCTCATCTCTGTCTTTAACTCAGGCTCTCGCTCTCCATCACCACCACCACCATCACCACCACCATCACCACCACCATCACCACCACCACCACCACCACCATCATCACCACCACCACCACCACCACCACCACCATCATCACCGCCACCACCACCACCACCACCATCATCACCACCACCACCACCACCACCGCCATCATCACCACCACCATCACCACCACCATCACCACCACCACCACCACCACCATCACCACCACCACCACCACCACCACCACCACCACCATCATCACCACCACCACCACCACCACCACCACCACCACCATCATCACCACCATCACCACCATCATCACCACCACCACCACCACCACCACCATCATCACCACCATCACCACCAGCAGATTTGAACATGTTCTCAGCAACATGACTGTGCTGCATCAGTACTCTGTGCTGCATCAGTACTCTGTGCTGCATCAGTACTCTGTGCTGCATCAGTACTCTGTGCTGCATCAGTACTCTGTGCTGCATCAGTACTCTGTGCTGCATCAGTACTCTGTGCTGCATCAGTACTCTGTGCTGCATCAGTACTCTGTGCTGCATCAGTACTCTGTGCTGCATCAGTACTCTGTGCTGGCTGGAAGCATCAGTAAAACACAGTCTGACTGTTACTCAGCTCCACAGTTGAGCTCAGTCTGGGGGGAGCTTAACTATTTACATAATTCTAACAAGTCCATGTTGACAGCTTGAGGGAACATAGGAAAGCTTCCAGAAAGAGGGTTAAACAGTTTGCAAGTATTAAATGATGTTGCACTACATTATTCATCCGCTTATCAAATATTAACACTATGGGATTCCTTTCAGTCTCATATTGTACAGAGAAGATGAAACAGATTTGTGAATCAAAGTATCCTGTTTTGTTACTGTTAATAAGGCAATTTACATTTATTTAGCAGATGCTTTTATCCAAAGCGACTTCCAAGAGAGAGCTTTACAAAAGAGCATCGGTCACTGAGCATAGCAACAAGATTGTCCCCAAACATTGCAGGTTTATGGACCTCATGGGAATACAGGCTGGAGGCTGGTATGATGGAAAACTTTCTACTGAGTGTGTGGTACAGTGTGTGTGTGTGTGTGGTCCAATGTGTGTGTGTGTGATACAGTGTGTGTGTGAGATACAGTGTGTGTGTGGTCCAGTGTGTGTGTGTGTGTGATACAGTGTGTGTGGTACAGTGTGTGTGTGTGTGATACAGTGTGTGTGTGAGATACAGTGTGTGTGTGGTCCAGTGTGTGTGTGTGTGTGATACAGTGTGTGTGTGTGTGTGTGTGTGGTCCAATGTGTGTGTGTGTGATACAGTGTGTGTGTGAGATACAGTGTGTGTGTGGTCCAGTGTGTGTGTGTGTGTGATACAGTGTGTGTGGTACAGTGTGTGTGTGTGTGATACAGTGTGTGTGTGAGATACAGTGTGTGTGTGGTCCAGTGTGTGTGTGTGTGTGATACAGTGTGTGTGTGTGTGTGTGTGTGTGTGGTCCAATGTGTGTGTGTGTGATACAGTGTGTGTGTGAGATACAGTGTGTGTGTGGTCCAGTGTGTGTGTGTGTGTGATACAGTGTGTGTGTGTGTGTGTGTGTGTGTGTGTGAGATACAGTGTGTGTGTGTGTGTGTGTGTTGTGTGAGATACAGTGTGTGTGTGGTCCAGTGTGTGATACAGTGTGTGTGTGTGTGTGTGTGTGTGTGATACAGTGTGTGTGTGTGTGATACAGTGTGTGTGTGTGTGTGTGTGTGTGATACAGTGTGTGTGTGTGTGTGTGTGATACAGTGTGTGTGATACTGTGTGTGTGTGATACAGTGTGTGTGTGTGTGTGTGTGGTTCAGCACCTCTGCAGTCCTGGGCAGGTCGTCCTCCTGTGTTGTGCCACGGCAGACGGATAGAAGTCCTCAGTGGAGTGTTCCTCAAGTCATCCAGATAACCCAGGTCCTCCAGCTTGGTAGAACTGGTGGCTGTGAGAGGGAGGGAGGGAGGGAGGGAGGGAGGGAGGGAGGGAGGGAGGGAGGGAGGGAGGGGAGGGAGGGAGGGAGGGAGGGAGGGAGGGAGAACAGGGAACATGTTATTCTTCAGGCACGTGTGACTGATGATGAGATGGACCCTTTCTCTCTGAAAACAATCTTGACATTTAGCTGAGACAGGAAATCCCAGATCAGGACCTGGCTTGCAGGGTGACATATTCTTCCTTTAGTGAGAGAAAAAAGATGAGAGCAAAATAACTGAAAGACCTAAATCCAGTGTGACATTTGAGTCAGCAGCTCTGAGAGGAGGAGGAGACAGAGGAGACAAAAAGACAGAGAGACAGAGGAGACAGAGGAGACAGAGGAGACAGAGAGGAGACAGAGGAGACAAAAAGACAGAGAGACAGAGGAGACAGAGGAGACAGAGAGGAGACAGAGGAGACAAAAAGACAGAGAGACAGAGAGGAGACAGAGAGGAGACAGGGAAGACAAAAAGACAGAGAGACAGAGAGGAGACAGAGAGGAGACAGAGAGGAGACAGAGAGGAGACAGAGAGGAGACAGAGAGGAGACAGAGGAGACAGAGAGGAGACAGAGAGGAGACAGAGAGGAGACAGAGAGGAGACAGAGAGGAGACAGAGGAGACAGAGAGGAGACAGAGAGGAGACAGAGAGGAGACAGAGAGAAGACAGAGAGGAGACAGAGAGGAGACAGAGAGGAGACAGAGAGAAGACAGAGAGGAGACAGAGGAGACAGAGGAGACAGAGGAGACAGAGAGGAGACAGAGAGGAGACAGAGAGGAGACAGAGAGGAGACAGAGGAGACAGAGGAGACAGAGAGGAGACAGAGAGGAGACAGAGAGAAGACAGAGAGAAGACAGAGGAGACAGAGAGGAGACAGAGAGGAGACAGAGAGAAGACAGAGAGGAGACAGAGGAGACAGAGGAGACAGAGAGGAGACAGAGAGGAGACAGAGAGGAGACAGAGAGGAGACAGAGGAGACAGAGGAGACAGAGAGGAGACAGAGAGAAGACAGAGAGGAGACAGAGAGGAGACAGAGAGGAGACAGGGAAGACAGAGAGGAGACAGAGA
>JARGSH010000112.1:0-33067 GCA_030340665.1 Neosalanx taihuensis | reverse complement strand
TTAGGCCTATATTACATAAGTGTAACACTCCCTCTAGGCCTGATGGGAAGTAATATTTTTATAAATCCTATCCTATGACCATTTTATCATCCCCCATCAAGGGAAAGAGATGGGATGTACAAGGAGGATTTTCATATGTTAATTAGTTCACCAACAAAAGTCATCCAGATGGAGCCTAGGCTACTTGCAGGTTGTTTATTAAAGCCTAGTAAGCCGGTCAGTTTTTTGTGACACCGAGACTGCTATGTCCGAGACCAAGACAACACTTATACCGAAACAAGACCAAGACAAAGTTGAGTCCATGATAAGACCAAGACCACAAAAATTGGTCTCAAGAACTACATCACTAGTATTAATTTAGTATTATTGATGCAGATGTGGGTGTCATTAGAACATTAATAATGGTGATTGCTTTCATTTTGTGTAAACTGTGTACTGTAGGCCTATGTATCTGCAACCTTAAGGACTATAAGCAAGTCGGGATTAGGGCAGTATAAGGGCCAAGCCAAGAGAGGGGACACTATTACTATTATTAATAATGGGGGTGGGAATTGAAGTACAGAAGTATTCAAATATTTTAAGTTTTTTTTTTCTTTTGATGTGTTGTGTTGATGTAATGTTTAGTTTGTTAAGAATGTGGAAGCCACAAACATATGCTGGAAAAAGGCAATGGACATCCTTGGACTAGAACTCAACCTGACCTTTAGTTCTTTATACCACTGTTTTCACATTTTAGGCCTATCCGGAAGGAGACAGGAAGCCAGTGGGGGAGAGTCAAGGTGGGACCATGAAATTACCACGGTACAGGTCCCGTCCCCATGGTACAGGCATTGTAATCAGCTACTCCACAGAAATCCCACAGGCTCATTTGCTTAGCAAGCTGCTGAGGCTGGTTAGCCAGGCTTGCTCAAAATTGTATTTGGCTACAGTGCTCAGTCAGGGAATTCTTTTAAGGCGTTGGTTTGCCTGGAGTAAATGATATACAGTACTGTGCAAAAGTTTTAGGCAGGCGTGAAAAAATGCTGTGAACTATGCCTTCAAAAATAGAGGTGTTAATCATTTATGTTCATCAATTAACAAAATGCAGTGAGTGAACAAAAGAGAAACCTAAATCAAATCAATACTTGGTGTGACCACCCTTTGCCTTCAAAAGAGCATCAATTCTTCTAGGTATACTTGCATAGAGTTTTTGAAGGAATTCGGCTGGTAGCTTGCACCAAACATCTTGAAGAACTAACCACAGATCTTCTGTGGATGTAGGCTTCTTGATGTATACAACCAATTTGGTGTAACTGGTTGATCATACACCTGACTATAATCCTGCAAAATCCCTGACTTTGTGTTTACCCCTTTGTGTGTACACATTGTGTGCACCTGCCTAAAACTTGTCAAAAAACAACTTATGCCTATCAAGTCCTTTCAGCCTCATTGGTGTTTAAACATTATACATGTGGATTGCTAAAAGATGCAGTACTGTGCAAAGATTTAGGCAGGTACCTTCAAACCAGCATCAATTCACACAAATCAGCAAACAGAGGGAGGACTATGTTGTTTGGTGGGAGGGCAGAAAGCGATTGCATTGACCTTACAGTAAGTGACCTTATGTGAGATTTGAGTAGCCTATGTAAGGGTTGTTGTGACTGGTTGAAGGCAGGCCCAGTAGTTTAAAATTCACAGAAAGTATCTGGCCACCAGGAAGTAAATGTATGTCTATTGAGAGTCTTCAGACACTTTCCGTGAAGTGAAACAAAGTGAAAGACTCTGGTCCACCAGGGTAGAGGATGGTAGTATTGAATGCTATAATAAAATATGAATAGCAATCTCATATGCATGTCTTACTGTTTTAAATGGGTGAGAGCCAATTGGAGTGTGAATGCATAATCAATGGACTATATGCAATATGTTACCTAAAGGGGGTCTAAGGAGTGAAAAGGATGATTTTACTGTGGTGTTTGAGTAATTGCTCTATGCATTTGGTGATGTAGTGGTCTGTGCAACATGACAGTGGCCTTGAAGGCATTGACTTCTTTGACTGTGTACTGTGTACTGTGTACATGTATGGATGCTTTGAAGAATGTGGTCTACAGCCAATTAGGATATCAGAATTTTTATTTCATTGTTGTCAGGGTCTCTCTATTGTGGGTGTGAATATTTATTTGATTTAGGCCTACTGCATAGGACCAAACATTTTCTGTCCAGCTGGATGGGTGGACCCTTCTCTGGATGGTATATTGTTCTCAAAGAACACACTTGTACTGGGCCCTTTGTAATGAAGGGTGTATACTCCTTTTTGTTCTCATCACTTCTGCTTTTTCCTTTGTTTACGTCAGAGATTAGTCACAGCTATATGGTGAGCGTCTTTGGTTATATTCCACAAAATTTTGGAAGTTGTGCAATGTCTATGATAATACAATACAGACTTGCTCCACTCTGTGTTTTTCCTTTCTACTGAAATAATCTGTACCACCTGTATCATTATCTGGAGAGTCTGTGTACATCGCAGTGAAGAGAACAGACACCGCACCTTATTTTTAATACCTAAAAATACATAGGCGCCATAGGCCTACATATAGATTAAAAATGATATTAACATCTCATTGGCGAGTATTTTAGCCTATTGATTGATTCTGTGCAAATAAAAGTATTTTATTTATTTGATTCTGTGCAAACAAGCAGTTTGACATTCACACTGTGTGCAAGTTACCATTCTGGAGCACGTGAATAGCATCCAGCGAACAAGCCCGTGCAGGTCCGTAGTGGGCAAGTGTGAGTTTAGTGTGGGCAAGTGTGGGCAGGGTAAGCCGACATTAATCAACCAGCAACGCACTCCCAAAGCAGCACACGTTTTGGACCAGAACAGAGTGCTGTTTGTGAACTTAAATGTATTATATGGTAAGCCATCTGTAAACGTTCTGACATTGGTAAGCCTACTTTTTATTGTGATGATATATAAATGATCTGCTCCGACAGCCTGTTAAAGGTTGGGTTTCTTTTAAATGAGGCTGTTTTGGTAATCAGTGTTTCACAAAACTATATGATGTTTCACACCATCACACACCTGAATTTAAAGTTGCTTATATAAAAGTTAAAGTTATGTAATTGAAATAGGTTATAGGGTATCTGCTTGTTGTTGTTTATATCCAGCATTTCTCTTTCATGTTTATGTTAATATTTATTAGCATGGCTATCGCGACTTGTCAATGCTCTCGCGAAATGTAAATGCAGCGTCACAGGCAGTATGGGCACGCCATAGAGTTAAAACTAGAGAGAGAGGACTCCGTATCGTTGTCTAAGCAGGCTTTGTGACTTTGTGGGGGATCCAAAATGGCCGCCGAAACGGGAGCGATGTCAACAAACACAATGTGCGTCAATTAGAAGACACGCTGTCTTTAAAAGTATTTAGTTTGTCACCTATGGACTTGATCATTCTGAAATTCAACACAGTGGTGCAAAATCATGTCAGCTACATGGAATTAACAAAATAAAGGTTAAAAAAGCCAGTGAAGAGCCAGAAGCCAGCAAGGAAACTGACGATTTGACAGTGTGTATTGACGGACGATTATCAACATACACAGGACTGTAAGTCGTGATTGCATAATTTAATGTTATAAAATATATTCATACGAGCTTATTTTAAACAAATAAGGTCAGACACTTAGCCGTGTTACACTGATACACCCAATTTGCCTGTTAGGAAGCTAACCGGAGCAAAATCTACATGTTACAAAATACGTTAGTTAGCCTGCAACATCCTGTATATTGCAGGCGAGTTTGGCTGCTAATGTACATATCCTGAGCATCAATCAATTACGTGAAAGGAAGGCTTCAAAACCGTTATGCTTATCAAATGGTTTAATGCCCTGTGAATTTAAAAGATGTTCAGTAACTGAAACTGTAATCTATTTCGTTGATGAACAGCAGCCACCAAAACAAAAATCTGGCAGGTGCTAATTTTGAGCCCTGTAGCTACTATGCATTCTCAGGCCATTTTTAAATTTGATTAGCTTTTTGCATTGCAACAGTGCACCTTATTACTTTGACATGCATCCGCAGTTATTAACATACATCTGGTGATTCAGACAGCCATATATTATACATTTCTTGTAAAGAAATTGCCAAAAAATGAGGGCAACAGTCTCTCAACCTTGGAATTTACACTGTGTCAGTACAGTTTGAAGATCGTTTTTCTTCATAAATTGACTCAATTCTCGAAAAAATTGTATACTACAGAGTTACCTACCTATGGAAGGCTATTCAAGACGCCTTTTGCGATTATTGGTGCAGTTATAACAGGCACAGGACTCAGGCATGCTGTGTTGAGGAAGACGACACCATTTATTTCTATGTGATCAATGCACGACACATTCCCGTTTCGACCATGGTGGCGGGCCTCCATGGAATCACAGCATTACGTCACCAGTGCTCTCTCTCTAGTTTTAACTGTATGGGGCACGCCCAGGCTAATATTTATAGCTAGGGCTGCAAATTTACTTTACAAATTTACAAAATTAGTTTAAATTACATGCTTAGATGTTGCTGTCTTTATCGTAATGGATCCTTACATATACCCTGCTGACTATTATTTATTAAAATCTGTTCACATTACATTACACTTAGCAGACGCTTTTATCCAAAGAGACTTATAACAAGGAGGATACAGCAACCTGAATAAACAAAGGCATGGCAAACACCCCCCCCCCCCCCCCCCCCCCCCCCCCATCTACAGTACACACACACACACACACTCATACAAGCATGAGGCACCTAGGTAAAGAGTTGGTTAGCAGAGATTAGTTTTGTTAAGAAGGGAAGCAATATCGGAAAAGAAGAGTCTTCACAAGCTTCTTAACGGTCGAGAGGGATGTCGCTACTCTTAGCGACTGGTAGGTTGTTCCACCATTGAGGGACAATGGCAGAGAACCGTTGAGAGTGACATTGCCTTGTGTAAGGACAGGGCACGGCGAGACGGTTAGAGGACCGCATGTTTAGTAATAGATCTCATGAGTAATGTGTAATTCACCACCATGAGACCCAAACTATGATACAACTTTTTCATAACCCAATGCAACAAATGTCCTGGCCAGTTTTGAGCTACAGTACTGTGCAAAAGTCTTAGGCAGGTGTGAAAAAATGCTGTCAACTAGGAATGCCTTCAAAATGGAAGTGTTAATCATTTATGTTCATCAAGTAACAAAATGCAGTGACTGAATAAAAGCGAAACCTAAATCAAATCAATATTTGGTGTGACCACCCTTTGCCTTTAAAAGAGCATCAATTCTTCTAGTCTATTGCATAGAGCTTTTGAAGGAACTTGGCTGGCAGCTTGCGCCAAACATCTTGAAGAACTACCACAGATCTTCTGTGGATGTATGCTTCCTGACATATACAACCAATTTGGTGTAATTGGTTGATCATACACTTGACTATAATCCTGCAAAATCCCTGACATTGTGTGTACCCCTGTGTATGAACACTTTGTGTGCACCTGCCTGACACTTGTCAAAAAACAACTTATGCCCATCTTATGCCTTAAGTCCTTTCAGCCTTATGGGTGTTTTAACATTAAGTACTAACATGGAAGTACTAGCACTGACGTGACAATATTGGGTAAAATATTGAGTTCGTGAGATTTATGAGGAAGAGGTGAAACTGGCAGAGCTTTGTTGTGAAAGAGTTCCTGTTCAAACCAGATTATAAATACCCTCTCTGCACCAGTGTTTGTCATACTCACAGAAAGAGTCATCACGAGGACTACAGGTTGAAGCTGTGCTTAGCACTGTTTAACATTCTATCTATTGAGACATGTTTTTCAATTTGCAGTGATACTTCCTACTCCATTGCTTTCATTTGAAATAATTTCTCATGTAATTGTATGCATTTGATGTTAACCAAGTTTGCACCCAACTTTTTTTACAGAATTACAGATCACAGACACCTTGAGAGAAATGGAAGCAATCTACAATCAAACTTCAAAATATTTCAATTCCACAATGGTTGAATACTTGCATGCCCGTATGACTGTGGTGATTTGGGCAATATCTTGCATTTCCTTCCCAATCCTTTGTGCGGCGATATATGGCTTGTACCGTCTGATCAAGTCCGACCATGTTGCACCTATCTGTGTCATAAACCTTCTCCTGTCCGACATGCTGCAAATCTGCTCAAAACCAGTATGGCACTTGGTACCAATATCAAATATAATGCATCTGGTGCTCTATGCGGTATATTCACTTGGTCTGATGGCAAGCATATGCTTTATGTTGTGTATCTCTGCAGAGAGATATGTTTTGACTGCTTATCCTATTTGGTACAGACAGAGACACACAAAGAATAAGTCCCTTTTGGCATCCCTGATAGTATGGGTGACGGCTCTTGTTGTAATGCTAATAATATCATTGGCTTTTCTGAGTGGGACGATTCATCACAGACTCTTGTCTTCAAGTTACATTGTTTTTTACCTTCTCCCTTACCCACTGGTCATATGTTTTACAATGGGAACATGGCGGGCTCTTTCCTGTGCCAAGTCAGTTGCGGCTCAGGAGCAGAAAAGGATTATGGGAACACTGGTTCTGGTTCTTGCCATTTACACCGTCTTCTTTATGCCTTACATCATCCTGATGCTGGCTTTGACCATCTCACCCACACTCCTCAACGAGCCGCCTGTGCAGACCTTTGGTTCTCTGGTGGATATTCTCCTGTCTTTGAACCCCATGGTGGATCCAATTCTCTACGTGGTCATGAGGAGAGATGCAAAGGAGATGCTGACAAACATGGTCTGCTGTAAGAAAAAAGAAAAGAATCAACAACAGACCCTACAGACATCTTAACTGATTGCTTCTGATTAGAGATCAGGATTCTTTGTTCCCCAATAAAATGCTGATGGTTATTAATTCTAAGATATCACATATTTTTCATATTAAGTCTTAGATGTTTTATTTAAGATGCGTGTTTGGAAAAAATATTTACTTTTGTTAAATATGATATTTCTACTCTGATTATTCCTGAAATGCTAATTCCTACACTATGTAATTTTCTGAAAATATGTGTGATCTTGTATTTTATGTTTAATGTGGCATATTTACTCAGTTTTGGGGTTATATCTTGCATCATTTTATGGCCTTCATCAGTCAGCCTGGTTGTGTCATTGTTTGGTTTTATTTAGACCTTATTGTTACTAAATTGGTGGTTGTGAGAGAGAATAAATGTTGTCATAAATTGTATTATTATTTGACATTATCTATGGCATCAAATTCACAATTTTGTGTAATAGTAAAAGGTAGAATAGTAGAGAAGTCATGGGATTTAAATTCAGGGTCATGGAAAAGGTTAAAAATTCTGACTACAAAAATGGGTGGGAAACTCTCCACTCGCCTTTTGTGTATGTTTATTTCTACAGGATGCAAAAGCCAGGTCCTTGTAGGCCCATTGTGGCAAAGCATGCAGTCGGTCTGCTTTTACTCTGCACAGTTTTGTGTGGTCAACAGTTTTGCCACTGCTTCTGGACTTTCGTAATCCTGTTTTATATATTCATTTATTTTCAACAGCCCTTAGTATATATGAGAGCATACCATACCATTACCATACCAAGTCATTTTTTATAAACTTGAAAACCCTAAGAAATTTGTTTTTCTAGACAATCTGACTAGGATTTGTGCAAGATGGTTGGAAATTGCATTCCTGTGATAACACTAATAATCTCACTAAGATTGAAAGGCAGCACAGAAGACATCAGCTCCACCTTCTGGTGAGGAAGGACCATTACATTGTCACAATATTGCAGTACCCTCAGTTAAGTAAATTTACTGTTAAACTGATGGCTTCAAAAATATAAAGTAAATTGACACATTGTCTTGTGTCAACTAACGGCTTAAGTGTATGTATTCATAAACCTATGATTTGGATAATTTACTCATTTATATACATTCATAGTTTAGATCATTTAGATAAATGTGGCTGTGCCAAGCTAAATTTTCACAATGGTTGAAACATTTGCTTTGGGACTTTTTACTTAGCCCACGTCTTAAAGCAATACTAAGTAATACTAAGACAAGTTTTGTGTTCGGTCACCCTACAGGTTGGAAGTGAAATTTTCTATCATAGAGAACTTGAGAGACTCTCTGTTCCTCCATACTTGCTTAGCGCAGTTATAGCCCATGGAGGGTGGCAAAGCGAGTTCAGAAGTGCCTTTCACCCTGTTTTAAGTCAATTAACCACTAAAAAAGTTTGAAAAACACTACTTAGTGTTGCTTTAAAAAATCTATTTTCAACATCAACCCTGTGAGCACTCTGTGTGTGTGTGTGGTGCGTGCGTGTATTTTGTGTGCGTGTATGTATTGTAATTCTATCACATGACATGAAGGTTCAGGTTCAGGTGAAAGTTGTCTCACCATATCCAACATCCCAAACTCTTATACAGAGAGCACACAATTCCATTGTAATACAGAACATTTGATTGTTTCAGTTATTTATTGAGAGAGGAGATCATCCAGTCAATCAACTTTACATCTTGCTGCTCTTCTGAGATGCTTGTTGATCAGTCACGTTAGAGACAAACATGGGTTTAGCCTAACATGTCTGGACACCTAATGGGTATAGTAAGGCAGTCTCTAACCGTCATAAGCAGGCATTATCTCGGTCATGCAGAAGTCGGGCTGCAGACTCTGGATGGTACAGTCGCAGGTGTCCATGGAGCACAGGCTACACTTACAGCTCAGGGCCACCGGGTAGGTCACGAAAGGGTCCACTCCATCAGCACAGTCAGGGAGACGGACTGTCTCGTAGCGGACGCTGGCATATGTGCACACATGCTGGTACACTATGGAGAACGGGCTTTTGTACACTGGCTCCTGGAAAAGTCACACATATGCAACAAAGTCACACATATGCAACATACAACTCCAACAGGTCACATCTAATTTTGGATATGGAGACATTTTATCTTTACACCATGTCAATGTCATGCTGTCATCTACTGCAAATACAACTAAACAACTAACGAAATTCAACCTCTGCATTTAAGCCACCACACATGTGAATAGGGGGCAGTCATGACAACACCGCCCGAGGAGCGGTGTGTGGGTACAGTACCATGCTCAGTGGCACTACTAGCAGTTGTTGGATTTGAACCCGTAATCCTGTGCCAGGCCACCATTGCCCCAAATAATGTTATACAAACATTATTACTAGTGATTAGACTTTGGTCTTACAAACACACACACACATAGAAATATGAGCAGTATTTATGCATGAATCTCACAAATACATCTATGCATCTCACAAATACATCACACACTATAGTTGAATTTTTTTCTATTTATCACAGTCTTAAATTATTTAATCTGTGTCTTTTTAACACCACGCCATTATGTCAGTCATATGCAAACAAACATAGACATGATGCACACAGGCATACTTTAGTCATGCAGTATCCACTGCAGATGGTGGTTTGAAACAGAAGGCATCTTGGGCAGCCCTCTTTCTCCACAGACACTGTCCTCATTGACCAGTTTGCAGGGCAGGAAGTCCTCTTCTGGGACAGTCAGTGCCCACACACACAGGGGGAGCAGAAGAGTGCACTCTAGAATATGGGCCATTCTGGGAAAGACAACTTAATCAACAACACTTTCATGGGAAAAAGTATAACAACTAAAGCCTCTAAGTACATGCTGTTCCTCTAGTGGAAAAATTCACTGCTTGCCGAGTGAAATGAAAAATACTACAACATTACTACTATAACACAGAAATTCTTTACTGTCACAACTTGGGCATTACATTTTGTCACAAACATACTACCATGGCCACAATGAATAAGAACACATACATAATTTTCAGTGTGGTTCATTTTAAATGAACTTATTGTTTATCTAAATTAACTTTTGTCAATTTATCAAAAACAAAACATACCTTTCATTTTTCTCACCATTCATTAACTTTTGTCCATACCTGCATCTCTCTAAGTCAGTCCCTCAAATGTGTCTTACCTTTTGAAGTACATATTGAGTCAATCCCACTGGTCAAGAGTCAGGTGTGTCCACCAACATGTTTGAACTGCAGTTTATATAGCATCTCTGGTTTCATAAGCAGGTGGACACTGTGTGTAACACCAGTGGTGTTACCTTCAGCTGTTAATTCCATGCTAATCCTGTATAGGCCAGAAGTGAACACTCTGACACAGCCACTTCCTGTTGAATTCAAGAAGGGATAAATATACTGACCTCCAAGTGACCCCACTGCACCAAATATCAATATGATCTTACAGAATTTTGCAGCAACAACATAAGTAGTGGTGATCCATGCTAGTCTGCAAACGAGAGCAAGTAGACAGTAAAGCAGCAAGAATGGTGATAGGTCTGCAAAAAGCTGAAAATGAGTAGTTATAATCTTCAGATCATTCTGATATGATTACAGTAAGCGTGATGTGTTGCAACTTGGGATGAACACAGCAATGCAATTTAAAAAAAACATTTAGAAAATGAGTGTGGTGTGTGGTCCACACTAACAAGCTTAAAGTCAATGACGACTGTGCAATATCATCATCTACAGATGCAGGTGCCCACCTTACTGTTGTGCACCTACTGCCTCAGCTGAAGAGGCTTGTGGACATGTGGGAAACACAATACTTGTTAGTTTGGGTGGAACCTGAATGTGATTCATCTCCTGGTGCTCAAGGTTACACAGCATAGCAAAGAGTTGCTAGTACAACAGTTGTCAAGAAACAGAGAGAAAAAAACAGTATGTTTGTACAGTGACCATGAAAATTGCTACAAAGCTGCTGCATAGCCTATCATTAAAGTTCTTGAATTCTAAACACAAAACACAGTTGACCACATTGTTTGACATATTATTTCTGCCTTAAAGGTCACAGTAAAATGAATTTAAATGGCTGTTATAAATGTTGACTACTGACAAACAAGATTTGTAGTTTTATATAGGCCTATTCAATGGTAGGTCTTCCAAAATTCTAGTTTTCATATGAACCCATATATGAATTACTAGAAGGTTCCAAAATACATAGCATGATTTAAAGGAAGCTTTAGTAGGCATGTATGAATTACAAAAACAAAAACAAAAAAACATGAAACTACACAAGAGAAGAAATTATATATTTTCTTGGCAAATGTCTAAATGCAATTCCAGTGAAATCTTTTGCAAATATTTAGATTAGTATTGTAGCCTTTCCCGCACTTTGGCTAAAAGTGATGGTGAAGGTGATCATGA
The DNA here is from genome assembly GCA_030340665.1 of Neosalanx taihuensis. Lineage (NCBI taxonomy): Eukaryota > Metazoa > Chordata > Actinopteri > Osmeriformes > Salangidae > Neosalanx > Neosalanx taihuensis. Next base: position 21,850 of record JARGSH010000112.1, on the reverse strand, counting down.
TTAATGTAAATCTATAACCAAACGATATATTTCATGAATAATAATAATAACAACAACAACAACAACAACAACAAAACAATAGTAATAATAATAATAACGACAATAATAATAACAATAACAATAATAATAATAATAATAATAATCGTCATCATAATTATCAACATCATTATTATTATTGTCTTCTTCTTCCATGCCATGTAAATGTAGATCTATGTACAATTTGGCAACAATGTGGCAATTTCAAATTGTTTGTTACAGCTCTCCACGCATTCGGAGTTCCTGTAGTCTAATAATGAATCAGTCCATAAATAATAAAAACAAACTGTCCATGTCGTCAACTCGCGTTACAAGGAACTTACATTTTCATTTCTTGTTTCTTTTAGGACAGTGTTGATGTTGCACCCACGTTGGTCTACCTGAAAGACATGACAACGTAAAGTTCACCTAGTTGTTGTAGTGTTCTAGCCATGGCTGGTGAGGAGCAGAGTGACAAGAAACAGGTTCGTAATTACTTATTTAATAATAATTGATACGACTTTTCGCTCTAGGGGCTTCTGACATTCCTAACAATAGGACTGGTAAATCCCAGAGCTAGCAACTTGCTAGGTTAGCACTACGGGTTAGCCCCACTCACTTTCCTCCAAACTCTGTCCACTACTCCACCAAACAACCACTACGATACACCCACATGGTCAACATCATTGTGCTCCCGTCCCCAAATCAAGGTGAACGAAATGTTGACTTGCCTGCCTAAAGTCGTGTGTATTAGTGGAGCTGTTACGGCTATATATGTATACGAATTGTGCACAAGATCATAAAAGCAGTAAACTTTCAGGGTTTGCTCATGACAACATTCCGTATCATTTAAGATGTGGCATTCTCAGTTTGACCTTGGAGCTCAAGTAGAGGTCGCTGATCTCTGTTGTACAAAATGTCCATGTATTGGATGGATTGAAAATAAGTGTGTTTCGTGATGTAAATGTGGCAGAAATTGTAATTAAATATGGATTTCCACGTTTCTAGGTCATAAAGGGCAGCTGTGGACTAGTGGTTAGGGAGTTGGTCTTGGGATAGGAGAGTTGCAGGTTCAAATCCTGCCCTACCCATGGCTGAAATTAGCCTGGGTGTGCCCATACTCATATAAACATAGACGCCGCCTTCCGCGTAGAACCATACGTTACCCTCGCCGCCATATTGGATGTGGCAAAGTGGAGATTCTTCAACCGTCTCTAGACAGTAGCCTAGAATAAAGATGCCTCATTTATGTGCTGCGTTTACTAACAGGTTTACCGTCCAAACGAGATCACATGGGATTACCTTTTACAGATGAGACTGGAAAAATACTTTTCATTGTATTTGGCCATTATAACGTAATTTTACAAACAGAAGTAACTGACTTTGTGCCTATATGAAGTCTCGCGCATAATAGCTGCTCGGTGAAACCAGCCTCCAAACAACGAAGAAGTCTTTCCTGTTTAACTAAATCCGTAACTACGCTGATTGTTGTTAGTTGCTCAACTAACTTTGCACATACTACATAGGTTTCACAAACATAAAGAGATGAAAAGGCAGTGGGAGACAGCGGTGCGACGGGAGGGGTTTTCTGCTACTCCATAATCTGCAGTGAACACTTCAGAACGGAGCATTTTGACAGGACAGGCCAGAGCGTCAGGATCAGAGAGGGAGCTATTCTTTCTGTCTTCAGTTTCCCAGCTCATCTCGACAGAGAATGTGTATAGGTATAAGCAGTGATGATTAGATACTTCAGTGCCACACTATGATGAACATGTTTTTTCCCTTTCTGAATGTGAAGGAATCAGTGTATTTTGTTTTGGTATGACGTTAGAATTTGGCCGAAGTCCGTTTGGTGGTAATTCAGCTCACTTTATTCAACGGGATTAGGCCTAGGTCTGTGTGGTGACTCAATAAATAAAACAGTTAATTTTTTATTTTTCATTCACTATTTCCAGTCAAGTTTAGATTGGTATTGCTCGACCCCACCTCCGCTACACGGAATATTGACGAGTATTTCGCACACTATTTATAACCATCACGTTATAAACGTTAAACGTTATTTAGGCTATGTTGTTTTGATGCCTGCTTGTTTCCCAAATATATACGTGTGTGTCTAAATTGGTGAATAAAAGGCATCGAGTTAAATACCTTTGTAGAAAGGCGCTTTATGAAGTTCGGCCCATTTACTTCCACTGGTTTACGGGGTAAATTTGCCACATCCAATATGGCGGACACGCTGACGTATCCCAGCAACGGGCCACCAGCTCAATGCAGCGTCTATATGTCTATGCCCATACTGCCTATGACGCTGCATTTTCATTTCGCGAGCAAGTCACGTCGCGATAGCCAGGCTAGGCTGAAATGCCCTTGAGCAAGGCATCTAACCCTAGCCTGGTAAACCCGCCCCTCGTACTTCATTTAATTTCGTGCAGAGGGTCTGGACCGGAATCTCTTGAGGAGCATTTTGCAAGTCGCAGAAAGTACGATCCAATCAACGAACAGAGGGTGTGTTCGTTAGCTGTGACGTTGACCTTGTGTGCTACATTTGAATTGTAGTGGGTAGGTAGGCTAATGCATACGTGACGACCAGGCGTTAGCGATTGGGTAAAGGCAGAGGCACTTTTTTAAAACTTCAGCAGAGTCCACACCTCCAGCAAATCGTTTCTGACGGTCTCTGTTCCAGACCCTCTGCACGAAATGAAATGAAGTACGAGGGGCGGGTTTACCAGGCTAATCTAACCCTACACTGCTTCAGGGACTGTAACTGAAACCCTGTAAATAACTGTAAGTCACTCTAGATTAGAGTGTCAGCTAAGTGTAATAAAGGGCCATTTATAATAATATTTTTATAGGTCAGGGTCACTGTAAACTAATACATTGTGCATTATGTCAAATACAACAGCATTTGCAGTTCTGTTGTATATTACTAAACAATTGTGTGTATGTGTGATACGTTACTTACCAAAATTGTAAAAGCACTACAGGTGATACAGGTCTAATGTGAGCCTACAACAGTCTTCTAATTAGTGCATGTCAGAGTGGCACTTAAAGTTAAGGCCATTATATTACATACAACAGGCCTTGAATACAAAATACATAATATTGCCAAAATAGTCTTGCAAATTATGAAAGTAATCATGAAAATAATATAGTGTCTAGGTGTCATAAGAGTTTTTTCAACTGCAACTTTGGCCCAATTTATTTACAGTTTTTACCAATTATTTTCACACGTGTCTACTTGTCCATGTCTACTTTTTAAAAACTCCACTAACCATAGAATATTGGAGCCAAACAGTGTTCCCTTTCGCATTGCTTTGACACATTTGCACTTGATCAACACTTCAACCAAAATTCAGTACGTCAGTTAATGTTCACAACATTATCTCTAACTACAGTTAATTTTGCAGACATTTTGATACTTTTATCAAAACGGTTGAGTTTAGGTTCAAAACCCAATAGAAATAGAAGACAGTGTTACAAAACACAACATTTTGCATTTTGTCAGACATTGTGCATTTGCTTTTTTATTGGCAAAACGTATAGAAAGTTGATATTGGAGTTGCTGTGTATTACCAGTATGTACTGTTAGTCATGGCCTACCCAAAATACAGCAGCACCACAGATCAGCAGTACAACAGGCAGTACCACAACCAACTTCTACAGACAACAACTATCTTTACATAAATTCACTAAATATATTACATGGAATTCCTTTTTTGTGGTGGGACATACTGTAATTTTAGTAAGGGATGCAGGTAATGGGAGTTGGCCTTTTCTGCAGTGGAACACAATATGATATATGTAAGCACAGGGTGAAGTGATTTGGCTTTTGTTTACATGATTGTGCATATTTGATTGATACAATTTATCTAATGCTCTAAAATATTCTGCAATTACAGAAATCTGAAAAATTACAAAATACAGAAGAAACACTGTGATTAGCATCTGTGTTTTCTAATATGTATGGTACTTTAACAAGATACAAAGAATCATTAATTTCCCCATGTATATGCCTAAACACTGTATTCATCTATTGTCAGAAGTGGCACAAATACATAAAAATATCACTAAGACAGTTTGATACAGTGTGTATCTATCTAAGATAACAGTAACGTGCCAAACTGCTAGCCTGGTAAACCAGCCCTCATACTTCATTTCATTTTTTACAGAGGGTCTGGCAGTGCTGCCATTGACTTTGCTGTAATAGGTACAAGCCAATAGTTTGCAGGGCTGGTTTTCCAGGCTACCAAACTGCAGGACAAAGGGTAGATTTTATGTAGTTCTTGTTTATGTTTTTTTAGCTAATTGTACGTTGAGTGCCACTGTGGTCTTGCTGAGCGACCGCATGTGTTATAGCTATGGCGGTAGAAGTAATTTTGTAAGTGTGAAGAGTTTTGGTAGCTGTAGTGCATTTTGCAGCAAGGTTAACTGATGTGCTGAGATGTGTGTTGGAAAAGGACACTGTGTTGAGAGTTTTGAAAAAGTGGACACTGTATTGAGATACGTGTGAAAATGAAGTGTGAAAACTCTATGTCTTTCATTGACCTCTAGGGGTGTACACACACACACACACACACACACACACACACAAACCAAGAAAAATTATTGTGGTGATCAGTAGGTGCGAAAAAGGGCCATGGCCCTTAAAGTTTAAAGGGCCATAAAATCTAAACTGCTTGATATTTTGATCTGAAACTTGGGATTTTTTCGTTGCTCCCATACAGGTATATTTGGTGCAGTTATGAGCAAAATCTGACATGGTAGCTATGGAAGCACTGGTTGAGTCTGCATGGAATGACCAATATATATATAACTCTGGAAAAAAATCACCGTAAAATTATCAGTTTCTCTGGTTTAATTATTTATACACAGTGTTTTCCCCAAAGCGTCTAAGCATATCGGCACCGATACGCTTCTTTTTTCGCCGATACGCATCAAGTTTTGCCGAGACGCTTTCATAAAATGCCGATACACTTAAAAATCATGCACAAAACATTCCCCCCGGGATTTTCCCCGAACAAGAAGCCCCAATGTAGTCAAATGTAGGCTGCGTTTTTAGGAAACTTCCGTGGTGGGTGTGTAAACTACTATACTGGCGAAACTGGCCAATCACATGCCGATTACAGTGCTCCTTTGTTTTTTTTCCGCCAGTCAGCTGTATCAGAGAGTATTGTAGAATCTAAGATCTTTAACGCAAACCTCGGGGCTACTAAAACTGCCTGACTTTGACTGTAAATGCTACACAAGAAGGAAGGAGAACGCTCTCCTTGGGACATGCTCATGTAGCAAGAAAACTTTCTCCACAGTGTACAGAATGCGATCAGATCATCTAGCTGCTGAAAGAGAGTGAGAGAGAGCGTGAAAGGCAAATCGTCCTTTATGTAGAGCAGAGTCAAGACTGTTTCATTGAATAGGACACTCGTGGAATTTAACTAATAAATTAGTCCTTACGTCTTTCTGGATTTGTTGATGGTTCTTTTTAACAAGGTGTCACAATCCGCAATTATTTGTGATTATTTCAAGCCTAATAGTGTACGTTGTTACTGTTTGGATTTCCAGAAAATTAGCTTCATTTCAGACCAGGCTGCAGCCTGTATGGTGTTGTTAGCGCGCTAACGCTAGCGAACTACGCTAACATAATGTTTTAAACTGAAAGCTGCCACTTTACTCACCAACACCCACCTAAATAGCCTACTAATACTGATATTAGCTGAAGTGGAGAAAGTAATATAAAGTTGTAAGGTTATTGCAGCGTGTTAAATTCAAGGTGAGTCGATGACTGTTAGCATTACCACATTACCAATCATTTCAATGAGCTAGTTCGTTAGCTTGTTACATGAACACTGAAATAAGAATTTGTTGTCATCAGACATCATTCTAGATAATCCTACACTACACTGAAATATATTTATCTGCAGAATCTAAGATCTGTGGTACCAATTCAGCTTTCATGTGGCCATACAGGGAGATATTTAGCGTGGTGCTCATTAGCATCGAGGGTCCACCTGTCCGAGAGATGTGGTTGGAGGCTGCGGCAGACAAGTGGGCGGCCCAGAAAAACAGGAGGCTCAACATTTAGACATTTTAGTGACAGCCTTGTCAAATTCATGTGACATTATATAGTGCTTGCAGTATTTCTTGTGTGACAATAAATTAGCCTTCCCACCTGGGAGTTTTGGCTCTTTCAACTCACCAAGTGCAACGAGTTTTTTGTTCTATTTGTGCCAAAATGCAACATTTTATTAAAAGTGTTATGTTTCCACCAGCCTTCTGGGACCAAAATGTAGCTTAAGATCTTCATAGAATGCACCATTTTAGCTCTAGAATTTTTTTTCCCCCCAGGGTGCATGCCCACCAATCCTCCTAGCTACCGTGCCACCGCGTCATCGTATTTACATCAAAATTTAAACCCTTCTTTTTATTTCTGGGGAAAACACTGATACAGTATGTTTGAGTAAAGTGAACATTTCTCCCAAATTCCAAATACAAAAATATTGTCATTTAGAGCATTTATTTGCAGAAAATAGGGTCATTCTGTGTCAAATCAACACATGGCCGACAGTCACCCTCTCCAAAAAATCTGGAAAAAAAAATCACAGCTGTTTGTACATCCAACCTATGTATAAATCTTAAATATTAAGTCTGTATCACTAATAGCTCCAAAACTACAGCCATTTGAAATTTCAGGTCATTTTGGGAATTCAGGTGTTCAAGCCTTTTGCTCAACTTCCGACATTGCTGGCTCTTTTAGTATTCCACACACATTAGTGTAACTATGTGAAAAGAAATGCATTTTCCTGTAGAATTCAAAGATCAAATCAGATCAGATGTACCTTGTGTAATTCTTCCTCTCCAAAGCTGTGAAAATGGCTATAGATTCAATATGTGAAATGACACCACCACTTTTGAGGGCTTCTTGTTCAAAAAGTATGGCACACAAATTTCTCAGATTATTTTTCCCAGTCATATACGGATTATAATGTCATGCCTATGCATTAACCTTTGTTGATATTGTTTTCATATGGTCAGTGTATTTTCTTGAAGTTAGGCTTGATTTTCAAAAAGGCTGTTTTCATCTTGTCATTTCACCATGTGGACAGTTCACAGGATTTTTTAAACATTTTTCCATAATCATCCTGTATGTGAGGATCATTTGTCCAAAATTTGGATTTGTTGCTGAGTCTCTTTATTGAGATATGATGTTTGGGAAAAAATGTCAGTAATTCCATTGAGTTGGATTGATGGGCAGTACCTCTTTCCACCACATGTTGTGCTCTTTTAATACAATGGAAGTCAATGATAGGGTAGCATGTCATTTACAGGAAAAGCTGCCAAACAAACTTTGTGTTACAATTAAACCAATTGCACTGTCAAGGTCATTTTTGAGCAGGGTTTTATTGTACAGCACACAAAAAGCAAGGCAAAACTGAAAAAATGGCATTATAATACAAACACAAAAGGACTATAAACAGGAATGCTATCAATTTAAAGATAATAAACAGTAACAATATGCTATGCAAACATCAAGAATGTGACAACTAAGATCTCATATTTTTAAAGTGATTAGTGATACAGTAGGCGCTTTCACACTGCCCAGTTTACCGGTAATTTCAGTCGAAATTAGTGGGTCGTCTGTTGCGTTTTTGTGACATGGGGCGAGCGTGAACACGAGCCGAGGCGAGACGGGGCACAGGGTGTGGTATGGTGACGTTTCACAACTGCCACCACCCACCGTCGGGACTTTTAAAACAGCTGAGCAGAACTACAAAAACACCAACAAGAAGTTCAGAGGCAAACTGCAAACTGTCTTTCCAAATATGCTGTTTATTTGGCCTAAATCATATAACTCACCCAACGTGATACCAACGTACCAACCAACGTAATTTGTTTTTCATTTAGATGCTGTACATGTCTGTTGGCCAACAGCTTTATCATGTAGCCTAAATGTGCAAGGAATAATATCCCCCATTTCGGTGTTGTTTGAAAGTACATGATTTTGAGTAAAAAAAATTGCGAGTTCACTTCCTGTTACCCCGGTAGTCGTAGCGTCATTTTAAACTCCGTGGTCGCGGGAAACTTTTTTTTTAGAAACACAAAACAATGACATGACAATGGAAACGGTAGGGTAAATGCTATGCCGAACATTTTATGTTAAATAAACAGCATATTTTGAGAGACAAATCATTGTGTTGTGTGCCTTTTAACCAGGAGAGTAAAATGTTTGAAAACTGTAGAGTGATGTTTGATGATAGCGCTACTGTTTTGTTAAGGAAACATATGTCCAGAGCGCATCCATCAATATATCTCCATATATTGTGAATATCCTGAAATATGTGACTGTAAATATGCCCAGTGCATCTTCACCCTAAGTGTTGTGGGCTTTTTCGACGTGGGCGAAAATGTGTGGATAGAGTAAATTATTTAATGATAGCGCTATAGTTCACCTGATGGTGCCGTGTACAAATAGCTACAGTAAATCGGAATCAAATGTATTCTTTGCAAATATTTGCAATCCCATGTAAGAATCTAGGTGCAGTACAGTACCATGTCATTTGCCCTTGAATGGTTGTGCAAAGAGCCAGCAACAACTCTGTGTCTCGCCATGGTTGTTTTAAAAAACTGAATGAAAACTTTGCAGACAGGTGTATTTACTACGATGCACTGGTCATTTACGTCATTGTACACGCCCAGCAATATGCATGGCGTAATGTTACAGTGCCACTGGGCTACGCCTTCTCAACCCACCTTTTCAGAAGAGGGTTCAAAAACACGCTGTGCATGCACACTGCCGTTCCGGGGTAAATTAGCGTGTTGTACCGTGTTGCCACCCCATGTCGTGCAGGTGTGAAAACGCCCTAGTGATTAGTCATACAGACTTAAGATTTATACATAGGTTGGATGTACAAACAGCTGTGATTTTTTTCAGTTTTTTTGGAGAGGGTGACTGTCAGCCATTTGTTGATTTGACACGGAATGACCCAATGAGGGAATGGCCAAAATAATAAGACAGATTCAAAGACTCAGTGTCAAACCTCAAGTAATGCAAAGAAAACAAGTTCATATTCATTTACAAACAACAATACTAGTGTTTTAACATTGGGAGAGTTCAGAAATCAATATTTGGTGGAATAGCCCTGATTTTTAATCACACCTTTCATGTGTCTTGCATGCTCTCCACCAGTCTTTCACACTGCTTTTGTGGCTTGATTTCATGCGCCCTTCGCAAATACAAATCTGCCCAATTCAGCCTTTCTAAAGCGCCCCCTAGATCATCACTGATCATCCACCAAATTTCACAGTGGGTGCAAGACACTGTGGCTTGTACGCCTCTAGGTCTCGTTTAACCATTAGACAACCAGGTGTTGGGCAAAGCTTAAAATTGCACTAACCTACCTATTCAACCAAGCCTACACCTAACTACTCAGACCAGAGTCCCCTCAGCCAGACTCCTCCGCCCAGACCAAAGGCCCTTCAAACAGTCACAGACTTCCCGTTACCAGCCCCGGCAGATGGGCTACCCTGGGAGACGTGGTTCTGCCTGAGGTTTCTTCCTAGAAAAAACAGGGAGTTTTACTCACTGATTCCTGAGGTTTCTTCCTGAATTCACGCAAATCAAACAAACAGGGAGTTTTTCCTCACCCCTGTTGCTCCCTGGGGACACTAACAACCGACTGCGCCTAAATGAACTTTCCTCGTCTAGTGCCACTGGGCCTGCAAAGACTGCCGACCTATGTTCACATAAGAGCCCACATTAACAGGGGCGTTTGCATAGCTCTAGCGCCACTGGACTACAAAGATTGCTGACTAGGGCCTACAAGGACTGCCTACCTGTGTTCATGCAAGAGTCAGTCTGCTTCTGTATTTATCTGCTCTGACATCACTGAACCGCAAGAAATGTTGTCTTGCAACAACCTGCCAAACTGTAAAGCACTTTGAGTTGCATATTGCATGTATGAACTGTGCTATACAAGTAAAGTTTTTATTATATTATTATTATTATTACTCATCAGAGAAGATGACCATACTCCAGAGTCTACAGTCCGATCCTTATTGTCTTTTGCAAACGTCAGCCTGGCTCTTCTTTACCTCTCATTGATGAAGGGCTTTTTTCTAGCTTTACATCACTTGAGCGTTGCCTCTAGAAGCCTGTTTCATTAAATTTTTACATTACATTACATTACACTTAGCAGACGCTTTTATCCAAAGCAACTTACAAAAGGAGGACATAATAGCAAACAGATGTGTAGAGAACATCGAAGCTACCTATGTAAAGAGATGGTTAGTAGAATTTAGTTTTGTTAAGCAGTCTCGGAAAAGAAGGGTCCTACCGAGCTTTTTGGGATATTCCTATATTCCCATATATCCCCTGCTCTTGTAGGAACTGGTAGGTTGTGGAACATACGTACATTTCGAAATGTTCTTCACCCCCAGCTGCCATTCTTTTTGTAGGTCACTTGATGTCATCCTGTGGTTGCTGACTGACATTCGAATAAGTTCACAATCATCTCAGTCAATATAGAGTTGTTCTTGCCCTCTGCTGGTCTGTACCTTTGTTGTCCCCCCTGTGTCTCGACCTTGTTCTTATGAACTGCCGTCTTAGAAATTTTAAGGATGGAAGCAACCTGACGCTCACTGTATCCCCCTACCAGTAAAGCCAGAACTGAGCCCTTCTTTTCCTCAATGGGTATTAATGCTTACTATATATTTCCATCGCATTTAGGTCTTACTTCCTTGCATGGAAATGCAGAGAGTGTGAGTTGATGACAGTTGTCCTTTACATTACACATGACACAAAGGAGCGTCCAGTGAGGTAGGATTTAAACCAGGCATGTGCTACGCCTGTAATGGCCGCTTTTGACGCCCCGTGTCCACCTAGCAAGCGAAGAGAATTCCGTCTCTCTTTTTCAACTGTGTGGTGTTAAGCGTGGTTTTTTATAGGACCTGGAAATATACCTGAGGACAGTGAAGCATTCATCACAAATGCGATCGATGGGACTAGCGGTTGGAGTGATAGCTTGAAGCAGATTCGAGTGAACAGGGTCTAGCGGGCAGGTAGTAGGACGGTTGCCAGTGATGAGTTTGGAAACATCGCTTTCAGAGAGAGGGGTGGAATGAGGAGTGTTGCACTTATTACAACAAAAAAATCAATGACACACAGAAACTCTTCTCTGCCTTCAAATCGCTGCTCAACCCTCCTCCGCCTCCTCCTGTGACCAATCTCACTGCTGAGGAGGGAAAGGCTGTCGCGCTGTGTTACTGCAGGCTACTTCAGTTGCGCCTTGCTCCAGAAAATCTAATGGAAAATAATTAACAAAGGCTGGAGAAACAGACAGGGACTTTTTTTTCTTTGAAAGGGAAGTAGCGCAGCCTTGACTACCAGTTAGGCTACAAGTCAGGTATTGCGCCATGTAACGAAATGAAACGACGAACAAAACTAGAAAGGACAACACCAAAAAGAATACATGAATACTTTATAGCTTGAAGCCAAAAAATCAATAGACAGATTCGCACACTGACATTTGCCTGTGCTGGTGCTGATGTGCGAGGCGTCAAATGTTCTGGGATTCACAACCAACTGATGTTGAATGTTTTAACATGGCACCTGGGTGATCAAGGATGTCTCATTTCTCTTATGTGATCCTTGATTACGCCACCCTCCCCATCGTTCCTTACTTGTGTCCTTAGCGGAAGGAGGGGCTTGGACAAAGGAAAGGATGGAACTAAGGAATGAAGGATGAAGGAATTCTGTAATGAGAAGCACCCAGTGTCAGAGGTAGCACTAACCAAAAATAGCTGTTGAATAGTGGTGTAACGATACTCCGTTTTGGATCAATTATCGGTCTGTGACCAATGCAGTCGACTGAACCGGTCCGTCGAGCCCAGATCGGTTCAAATGCTCTACGAATGGTCCAATGGCCCGGTCCAAAGGCTCCAAATCAGTTTCCAGCACATACATTCAAGTACATTGTTGTATTACAAATACATATATTTAAATGTATGCACAAAATGGCATGTCGCGTTGCAATCATGTTTTTGTAAGGTGTGTTCGGGGTTAATATAAGCCGTGTTTCCATTAGGGGAGGTTCCGATAGTAATTCAGTGAGAGGGAAGATCTCAGGGAATGTTGTTTGCGTGGTTCTCTCACCCCACATGTCTCCACTACTACAGAGCCCCACGTGAACAAAGGAAAACGTCAGTATCTTAGAGCAGTGAACATGACTGATTGCAGGCTTGCATATGTGTTGATTTATGAATTAAACTGGATAAATTCTAAAAGTTTGTGGTTAGTGTTCCTATTTACTGTGAGTTTCCAGCAGTATTAGCCCATAATATGTTTCATAAGATAACATGTTATGAGTGACTTTAGGGCAACAGGATTAGCAGGCTAAAGTTAGCCAAGTAAACATGTTTTAAGAATGTAATTAATTGTCCGAGGAAATAGTTGTGCACCACATAGCAAGTAGTTAAATGCTTTATCATGGAAACAGCCAATACAAGCTCTCCTACAACTCTGAGTTTGACAGACTGTAAGTTTTTCTCTAGCAGGCATATAAAAATACTCCACCATGGAAGCCTATTAGTCTGCTAGCATGCTAAATTAGTTTGCTATTCAAACTATCGTCGAAGTTTAGAGAAAATATAGTTACATGGGCAACTGTGTTTGTAATGAACATGGATTCATTGATACCTTAATTTTTTGCCAATGAATGGCACTTTCTTGTTTAATAATGTCCATTTTTTCATTTTGATTTCTGGTAACCTTATTGGTTTTTTGTTTTGTGTTGTATTTCAAGTACAGTGCTGATCACAAGTTTACATACCCTTACAGAATTCATGGTTTCTTGCCCATTAGTAAGAGAAAATGAATGACACAAAAACCTTTTTTTCCCCACGTGTGGTTAGTGGACAGTTGAAGCCATTTATTGTGAAACAAATGTGAGAACTCAATTTAAACCAAAATAACAGAATCTACCCAAATTACCCTGATCAAAAGTTTACATACCCCAGTTCCTAATACGATGTATTTCCCCCCTTTAACATCAATAACAGCTTTAAGTCTTTTGGGATAGTTGTCAGTGAGTCTCCTAATCTTTTCAGATGGTAAAGGGTCATTCCGTGTCAAATCGAACGATGGCCGACAGTCACCCTCTCCAAAAAATCTGAAAAAAATCACAGCTGTTTGTACATCCAACCTATGTATAAATCTTAAATATTAAGTCTGTATCACTAATAGCTCCAAAACTACAGCCCTTTGAAATTTCAGGTCATTTTGGGAATTCTGGTGAACAAGCCTTTTGCTCAACTTCCGACATTGCTGGCTCTTTTAGTATTCCAAACACATTAGTGTAACTATGTGAAAAGAAATGCATTTTCCTGTAGAATTCAAAAATCAAATCAGATCAGATGTACCTTGTATAATTCTTCCTCTCCAAAGCTGTGAAAATGGCTATAGATTCAATATGTGAAATGACACCACCACTTTTGAGGGCTTCTCATTCAAAAAGTATGGCACACAAATTTCTCAGATTATTTTTCCCAGTCATATACGGATTATAATGTCATGCCTATGCATTAACCTTTGTTGATATTGTTTTCATATGGTCAGTGTATTTCTTGAAGTTAGGCTTGATTTTCAAAAAGGCTGTTTTCAACTTGTCATTTCACCATGTGGACAGTTCACAGGATTTTTTAAACATTTTTCCACAATCATCCTGTAGGTGAGGATCATTTGTCCAAAATTTGGATTTGGGGGTTATCTCTGTGCAGTGTGCCATATTTGAGACAAGATTCTTTGTGGCATTTGCGTAAAAGTGGCTTTCTTCTGGCAACTCTACCATGCAGCCCATTTGTCTTCAAGTGCCTTCTTACAGTACTGCTTTGAGACATCTACATAACATTCTTTGAGGGAGAGTTGAATTTCACCTGATGTTATTTGAGGCCTTTTCTTTGCATACAGAACAATTTTCCTTGCAGTTGCAGGGGAAACTTTGCTTGGTCTACCAGACCGTGGTTTGATGTCTACAGTTCCTCTTACTTTCCATTTCTTAATTAGTGTTCGAACAGTGCTGACAGGCATTATCAACTGTTATCAACTTTATCAACTGGCAATTTTCTTATATCCCGTTCCTGATTTGTACAGTTGTACTACATTTTCTCGCAGATCCTTTGGCAATTGCTTTGCTTTTCCCATGATTCTGCATCCAAGACATCAGAACAGCACCACATGAGGGATACAAGAGTTTTTCAGTAGTCCAAAAACATAATCCCTGCGTCCGAAAGAACTGCGTTCTATGCAGTGCTTACCACTCGACCGTTACAGTAGTAGCTTCTACGTAGCAAACTAGCCAGTAGCAGGTACAATTCGGACGTACTACGACATCGCCATCTTGCCCGTCCTCTGACCCGGATGTTTACATTAACGTCATGATTTTGCCAGCTTGTAGTAAACGATTAGCTGCATTTTATCAGATAACCTCAACATTTATGTGCATTTGTGACAGTGAACAACTATTTACATGGCTTTTATTTACTGAAGTGCACATTTGTACACTGTCAGACAAGCGACAGGAGTCTCCGCCATCTTGGTTACTTTTAACGAGCGGGAAGTTTTTTGGTTCTTCTTCTACGGTTTTCAACCTCCCGGTGACTTTTGGGATAGCGTAGTGTAGTTCGCTTGCACACTGCAAAATACTACCAGAAATAGCAAGCCATCCGGGTACTTTTGGCCCGGCTTCGCCTACTACTGAAAGCTTACTAAGGTATTTGGATGTTCTAGGTCGTGGCTTCCTCATTTTTGGCTACTATGCAGGCGGCTAGTAAGGGTATTCGGATGCAGGATGCATACACACCCATTAATTACAAGCTAACAGATCACAGGTGAAGATAGTTACCTTTAATAGCCATTCAATCCCAATTGTTTCAGGTTAGGTGCAGATTATCAGGCCAAATTACAAGGGTATGTAAACTTTTTGATCAGGGTGATTTGGATAGTTTCTGTTGTCATTGTGCTTTAAAAAGAGTAAACAGAGATATTTCACAATACATGGCTTTGGCCAACTACTATCCAAGAGTGAAAGAAAACATTTTGTGTTATCATTAATTTTCTCTGAGAAAGGGCCAAAAAAAAAAAACAATGTGTCGGGGTATGTAAACTTATGGGCATGCAGATTCTGAACTTAAGGCAGACCAGTTTTTTGTGTTTTTTATTCTCTGGGATACAAAAAAAAAAAAAAAAAATGCTGTTTTGAAATGTCATTTCGTTTTTTTTCTCTTTTTCTTAGTAACAAAAGGCTTTGGAATTGTCAATATGTATCGAACCAAACCGAACCAGATCAAATTGTACCGAATCGGTGACTATTTTTTATTAATCGCCCCTGAATAGGATCATAGCCTGTGAATAGAGATTGAATCGGACCGTGTTGTGGGTAAAAGATTCACACCCCCTACTGTTGATGTTCTTAGGTATCCAGATGCCATCCCACATAGTGTCAGTTTGTATTTATATAGTAGCCAATAGCCCACATTTACATTGTGGAGCCAGGCCGGGCTGGGCTTTTAGGGGGGGTCCCTCGGTGCTGATAGCCCCAGTCCGCTAGCCCCTTGCCCTGAGACCGGTTGTGTCCACACTGCCCAGTTACTTGCCCCCCCAGGTTACGCCCTCGTTTGCGAAAACGTCATTGATACAGCCCATTTTCAAACAGGATAGGTGGGCAATTCAGTAGTAGGATTTGTAGAAGAAAGTAGGAGACCATTTGTATATGACCAAGTATCAGACCAGCAACTACTGCCGATACCTCTGACCTGCAAATACTTCTTTGGAGGATAATGGACGCCATGGAACCTCTGCTAGGCGCAGATCGTCCTCCATGTTGTTCATGCTCCAGTATATTCCTATATACTCCTGTAGAACAGGGGTGTCAAACTAATTTTCACCGAGGGCCACATCAGCATAATGACTGCCTTCAAACGGCCAAATAAAACTGTAAGACAGTATAAATGCAGCGGAAAGTAACTAAATGTAATGTAAAATAAATGCAAACTAATGCTTAATGTTAAATAATGTTAAATAATATTTTTTTTACTTATTCAATTTACAAATATTTCATATATATTTGCATAGATTTAAAAAAAATGCTTGTTGATCTGTTATAACATAAGTCCTTTTAATTTGTCAGGTTGTGAAACCCACATTACTTCATCAATCAAAGATCAAATTATCCAAGTGAAGAAGGATGTAGTCAGGCTAGCCTTACAACCTGAAAGGCAGGACAGCAAGTCGATGTATGATGGTCGAACTGGGTTTTATTTTCCATCCCAAGCAGGAAAAGTGTCCAGAGAAAAAAGAAAAAAAAAACTCCAAACAAAATAATCAGAAATTAAACTATTCAAAATGCAAACTAAACTTTTTAGGACAAAGTAAAATCAGTAATATTAAGCAAGAGCAAAAATATTTGCTGCACAATTCTCTCTCTGGTTGTAGTCAGGTGTTTACAGTAGCTCACCTCAAAAACCAACTGACTGCCATTTGGTTTTCCCTGGGTTTTCCTAGCCCACGGATCCAACCAAAACATGTGCAAAATCAATCATGTTTAAAATGCTAAGAGCCAGTAGAAAAATAGACATAAAACTTTGTAGGCATGTAGCCCTAGAACTTTTTGAGCGACTAGAAGCTTTTGGTCCCCAAGGGCCACCCCCCCCGCTTTGCCAGGGTCCGTCAAAGAGGGGGAGACCGGCAAAAGTTTTTGCTGAATAACTCAATGAACGTTTCACCCAATGACATGAAATTTTTGTGATATCTCGGTGTTACAGAGACGTATCGACTCAGCCCATAAACACTCATTTGAAGCATAGCGCCACCTAGTGATATGGGTAAATGCAAAAATTGGTATTTTGAGTTGCCAATATCTTGGACCGAGAAGGTGGGGGAACTGCACAAAATACGTCATGCATGATCACCACAAAGACCTCTAACATCACAGCACATGGCATAAAATTTGGTCCATAGGGGGCGCTGTAATTGTAAAAAATGTAATTTTGCCTATTATCTAGAGAATGCTAACGTTTACAAAACTTTTTTTTTATCGTGAAATCTACTGACCCTCACACATTGAAAGTACTAGTCGACGCCCACTTCCAACGAAAACAATTTCCGTGAAATTTTAACATTGCGAAAACGAATTTGAATGAACTCGTCATAAGCCGTTCATGTGAATCTCACCAAATTTGGTATACGTCATCTACAGACAATGCTGACAAAAAGTTATCAAAGGATTTATCTTGAGATAAACCGTTTCGAAGTTACACGTCAATGAACATTTAACACGTAGCTTAAAATTCTTCAAAAGTCCATATGTTGGCTTTTAATTGCTCAAATTTGGTCAAAGTTTGACATGCCATCTCTAAACAGCTTTCTTTTCATGTGTACTAAATTTTGTGACATTTCGTCATAGGGGGCGATGTTTATTGGCGAAGCTAGGTGTCAAAAAACAGCTTTTGTTAAATAATTCGTCAACAATTTTGCCCAAGACAACGATTTTTGTGTTAGTATGTCGGTGTTACAGAGACGTATCGACCCAGCCCATAAACACTCACTTGAAGCATAACGCCACCTAGTGACATGGGTAAATGCAAAAATTGGTATTTTGAGTTGCCAATATCTTGGACCGAGAAGGTGGAATTTTGCACAAAATACGTCATGCATGATCACCACAAAGACCTCTAACATCACAGCACATGCCATGACAATTTGGTCCATAGGGGGTGCTGTAATTTTAGAAAATGTCATTTTGCCTATTATCTACAGAATGCTAATGTTTACAACAACTTTTTTTTATTGTGAAATCTATTGACCCTCACGCATTGAAAACACCGGTCGACACCCACTTCCAACGAAAACAATTTCCCTGAAATTTTAACGTTGCGAAAACGAATTTGAACGAACTCGTCATAGGCCGTTCATGTGAATCTCACCAAATTTGGTATATGTCATCTACAGACAATGCTGACAAAAAGTTATCAAAGGATTTATCTTGACATAAACCGTTTCGAAGTTACACGTCAATGAACATTTAACACGTAGCTTAAAATTCTTCAAAAGTCCATATCTTGGCTTTTAATTGCTCAAATTTGGTCAAAGTTGACATGCCATCTCTAATCAGCTTTCTTTTCATGTGTACTAAATTTTGTGACATGTCCTCATAGGGGGCGATGCTTATTGGCGAAGCTAGGTGTCAAAAAAACTGTTTGCCATGGCTGGTTGCAAAATAATGCCATTCAGTGTTGACATTTGGAAACATTTCCTTGAAGCTAGAGGCCAGGAAAAACCAAACATATCTATTTTTGAACTGGGATGCTGATCCATCACTGAATATGTACAGCTGGGTGTCTCTCTTGCAGGTCCTTTACAATGGCTGTGAGGAAGGTTGTGACTGCGTTTTTGTCATGTTGGAGCTCATCACTGACAACCACGTAGGACTGCACTTCCTTTTTAATCCAGGCTACAGCCGTGAAGATGGTAATTTGGCTTTGATTCCAATGGGCAGACTGGATTTCATCCTGGTAGCTCACAGAGTAGTTCTCGGCAAAGTCTACCTGGAGTACTACACATCCTTCATCACCCTCCCTCTTCTTCCCCTGAAAAAAGTGACTTTGTTGCTGTTTCACAAAAGAATGGCGAATGAACTTTGGGGGCAGTTTCAAGCAGCTTTTGCAAAACATCCCTGAAAAGTCCAACCTTTTGCATCTTAACCTGCACCCCCTCAACAGATTCCCAGGTATACCAGCTGGTGTTTGTGTCTTTTTCTTCCTCAGGAATACTAGAGATAAGCTGTTCAAATTTACATCCATCACCACATTCATCACATTCATTCAGCATGCACTCCACTCTTTCACTAACACAACTGCATCGACATAATTACTCACACTCCTGAATGCCTGCCTTGGCAGGTGCTTGTAAGCACAGTTGAGCAGAAGTGAGGTATTTTCATGATACCTGCAGAGGCATACATTTCTGGGAGTGTCTGATCGTAGCAGAACAAATGGTGGGCGCAACTCTGCGAATTTGGATTTCCCCACTTTATCCTCTGGATGCTCTTCCTTAAATAAACGGTAGGCCTCCATTAAGGACATAACCATGTGCCGTTTTTGCATTTTAATCTTTTGCCCCCCCCTCTCTGATGATAACAGCATCCCTCTTTCCTGGTGCCTGTCTGGATATGTCGTCTCTTTTATAGAATTCCACAGCAGCTGCAGTCATCTCAGATGAGAGGGTTGATTTTCTCCTGTTGCTTTTTTGGTCATGGAAGTTCAGCTTTACTGAGAGTGTCTGGATGACAGCAGACTTCTTCCTTGGACTTGATGGTAGTGCTTTAATTACTTTCTTCATAGCTTTACCAAAAGATTGTCTCGATTTAAAGGCAGGTGACTGCTGACTTGGAATGTGTTGAGCAGTTTTGAGACGTAGGCGCCTGCGTCGTTGTCGCTCCTTTGCTTTCTCCCTTTCCAAACTGTGCCTCTAGCTTTGTTTGTGTTGCTTTTTTTCTTAATCTCTCAAGCCTCTTTCTCTCTCTTTCATGCTGTTTAAAGCTCTCATCATTTTTCTTCCTTTGACGATAGGCCATCTGTCTCTCAGCAGCTGTCTTTGCCATTTCCTAAAATTAAAATATATTAATTATAACTATAGGTAAAGGCAGAGTACTGAATAAGTATTCCAATTTACATTCAAGTTGCCTAATCTTAATTAATATACCTAATCTGATTAGTTGGGTACCTTACAACCTGTCATCATTTCCCTCTCACGTTTTCTAAGTCAGTATTTTGTAATGAGTGAAATAGCGCCTCCCCGATGTAATCCTGTTAAGCTATGTGGCAAAGTACAGTATTACACTCCTGCCGTGTTGAAGTGGTACCCAGCTTGAATTGGCCTCCCCATCACTACGAAATGGTAAAAAAGTTCTTATATTACTTGGCTTTCTTGTTAAAGTTATCTGTCTAATAAACCGAACTGTGCTCTGACAACCTAGCTAGCTAACGGCTAGCTACCTTAAGCTGTCATTCATTCCTTCATTCATTCATTCATTCATTCACTGATTTCCATCACCTACATTTCTGTATTCATTCTATGTTTACTCTGTACTTTCGTTTTTGTTTGATTACTTATCATAATTATCCAATATCATATTTAGAAGAGTGTAGGTTCAGTTTACTTACCTTATTAACAGTGGCGTACATTGAGGATTCTGCAGGATAAAGCTGTCAAAAGTTGGGACGTCCCCCCTCGCGCATACAGCCTAGTGCTTCTCGCGCTTACCTTAAAAACGTCTTGATGAGCCATCGATGTATCCTCAATAAACTTTTGAAAACATTATAACACGACGTCAGGTAGGCTAACCCTAACTTGGTGACCGCTTCGTGGTCTTGGTGTTCAGATGCCTGTACATTGTAACTTTCCTGCATGCGCAAAATCAAAAGGTATACAGTGTATCGTGACTAGTCAGTCTACCAAAAACACAGCGTAATTTTGTATTCGTCAAAGAACTAACGACAGAGAAAAATAAGGAAACACTCTGCAGGTGAAACATTATATTTCAAACATTACATTAAGTTCAGTCCAAGCCAATTCATTAACAGAAAAATATTTTTTTTTTAGCGCAAAACATTCAGTAACAACAAAACAGTTGATCAACGCGTAAGTTCAGCGTGCCTCCTTAACTCGTTAAGGTTTCAAATCAGTACAAAAAAAAGAAACAACAGCTTAAGCCGGTATTGAGTGCGTTAAGTGCGGAGTGCGTGTGTGAGAGCAGCAACCGGAGAGGAGGAGAGAGATAGTGGCGTGCACGGTGGAAGTTCAGACAGCCATCAGGATAATGTAGCCCAGGCGTTTTTGTACAGGTATGTGAGTGAGCGATAGGCCAAGAGACAAAGACAGAAATAGCGAGAGGAAGATCAACTCGCTACAACATAATCGTGTAATATGCTACACACGTGGACCGGAGTTGTTTCAACACGTTGACACAAAACAATGCTGAAGAACGTAGCCTTGGCATTACGAGTTTGTGTAGTCACGTCCATAACAGTCACGTCCGTAACGTGGGAAAAATACAGTTTAGAAAGGGAGTAGAATGGCTAATTCATTTTAATATATCACCTCAATAAAAGTTAGTTTTGCACGGAGAGTTTGTTTTGTGTTGCATTTGAAACGGATGTACAATAAGAACTTTTTCTAAAAAAACGTCACGGACGTGACAGCGCCTGTCCTGTGAAACGGTGTCACATTAACAAGGTTTCACAGTGACACAGAAATGTGCAATCACATATCTCATTTACAGTTTGCTTCAATAAACCCATAGCTTCCTGAAATGAGGCTGAACATTGTTGTGGTCAAACATTTGGATCATATATGGTTGTTTAAAAAAGATTCAATTGGATGCATTGAAATCACAAAGTTCTTGACTGCCATTAGATAAAGTAGTGAGCAAAGAGGGCACAATTTATATGCCAAATTGGTTGAACTTATTTTACCTTTGTAAAATACAGGCCTTGATGATATTTTTTTAAGTGATTTTGTTACATTACATGTTACTTTATTTTTGCATGGTGAGGTTGACATTTACATGGAATTGCCCTTTTGTTAAATAATTCGTCAACAATTTTGCCCAAGACAACGATTTTGTGTTAGTATGTCGGTGTTACAGAGGCGTATTGGTCCAGCCCATAAACACTCACTTGAAGCATAGCGCCACCTAGTGATAAGGGTAAATGCAAAAATTGGTATTTGAGTTGCTAATATCTTGGACCGAAAAGGTGGGAACTGCACAAAATACGTCATGTATGATCA
>JARGSH010000111.1:0-33940 GCA_030340665.1 Neosalanx taihuensis | reverse complement strand
TGGTGTAGTTATTTGTCTATAATACGTATATGTATAATAAGATTTCCCAGTGTAGCATGGGTACTTGTACTCACCTTGCAATGCATCCATGATGATTCTTTGTATACTTTGTGTTTTTTATGTATTTATGTCAAAAAATGCCTAAAAAATGCCAAAAAAAAGCCTTTTGTGCCTACTGTTTCACCAATATGATTTAGGTTTCTCACATTTAAAGACTGCAGTGTTGCCAACATCTAGTAAATACTACAATTTAACTCCTCTAAACACAGAAATGTTTGCAATTTATATGGAAGATAACCAACAGTGACAAACATAACCTTTTTTTCAGTTATTGCACATACTCCCTTTTGGTATTGCATTCTCTTGAGGAGCTGAATATCTCCTTTTTCGTACTATCTTGTGTACTGTACCAGTGATTTTGTAGAGTTCAGTTTTGTAGAATTCAGTAAGAGTTCAAATGTATTGCAGACCCCTCCTAGCCGCTGTGATGAGCATCGTATTGTGCAGTACTTCACTCCATGCAGTGCTTGTGCTGCGGCCTTTGGAGTGCACTGTCCAAGGGGCTTCAAAAAAGTCACCTCAGGCATTGGCAATGCTAACTGCAGGTATTGTTTTCCAACTTGATAAAACTTTGTTTTTTTTGGGAGTTTTTAGCATTTACACATTATTACATATTATCACACATAATTTATGAACATGTTTCCAAGTGTTTTATGGATTATTTATGAATATGTTTAAACCAAATAGATACATCCTTGTGTTAATAAGACATAGGATTATGGGTTAGCAGCAGTGTGGGACATGGCCAAATTTTCATACACGGTAATCATCGTTTTATAACAACAACCTAAGCTAACAAAGCTAACAGGTTAACCCCCCCTGCACCAAAAAAACCCCAAAAAACAATTGATCAATCATCAGAGTGTGAGCTCTGTTGTCTTGAAAGAAATTTCTCAGCAAGACCAGCCTGACATATACGCAAAGTAAGTGGCTGTGTAGGCTACAAGCAGGCCTCCAAGAGCCCTTTTAGTGATATATTGTTTTAAAATTGTGCATGATTCATCACATCAGTAATGTATGTAATGATATAAAATGTTGACATTATAATTATGAGACAAAACTTACCACCATTTTGGTGAAGTACTGTTAAAACCTCTTAATAAACTGACTGTTCCTCTGCACTAGCAAAACACTTGAAGACACTTGGCAGTGCTGCATACTGTACCACATGCAGGTTACAGTGCATGTCAACACAATAGCTGTCAGGAACTCCAAATGTATTTTATTGGAAATCACATAAATAGCCTTAAACCTGTTTGCAAAAAAAAAAAGTTCAATGCTGGGCCTCTCAAAAGGGTGGAATCTTGGAAACACAAACATTGCATAACTGCCAGTTGTCATTGTAAAGTACACTACATTTCCGTGGAAAAAATTCAAAGTGTACTTGCTGAAATGTGGCCACCAAGGGTAAATGAAGCAGATATGACATTAGCTTTGACAATGTTTATGCATTGTGTTCAATACATCTATGACTTACCACTTGAAGGCAATAATCATATTATCGGTCCATTGATTAGTTAGATGGAAACATATACAGATAAATGGTACGTTTGGATTTGAGTACTTCATAGTTCAGTGAATGGTTGAATAGTTTGAGATAGATGGAAGAATTGATGGATCGATAGATAGAAGCAGCCTGCTTGTATATTTGAAGTGAAACAGGTGCAATTATGTTGACATTGGTCACAAGTTACATAGTGGAAGTAGAGATTATTGTTTGAAAGAGCAGTATGCGCTCTCTAGCAGTTGAACAAGATGTGTAGTGTGTCTAGTGGAAAATCCTTCATGAAATAATGAGTGTACAATGCAGAGGTAGAAATCCTGAGCACAGAAAATCATCAGACAGGGTAATATATAACAAGTGGAATCATCTGTGTTACAGTTTTTTACAATTGTTTAAGCTCAATTAAAAAATGGGCTCATTTTGTCAAAACACTGCACACAGTTAATGCAACCATACACTCAATTAACAGAACACTATTGCATTATATTCTTCTTTCAAAACTTTACACTTATTTATAAAAATGCTATTTTTGTTACCAAATCTCACACACATGACTCATATGATCTATTTGTGTGTGAATGAGTTACATGCTGTGGTAATCAATCCTGAACACTTGTGACATTCTGACTTTTCTGATGACATAATCTAAGTTTCTTTTCTTCAGAAATATTGATAAATAATATGAATACATTCATGAATACAACACCTGACTAATACTGTTGATTACAGTAAATATATTTCAATTGATATTTTTTTTTACTTTCATTTTTTTTCAGTTTTTCCTTGTTACATGGTTGCATATTGAAAATTGAAAGACAACCATTTTTAAAAAGAACCATGTTCACAGTAGACACAGTCAAACACAGTAAAGTATTGTTGGAGACTAGAGGTTACTGTAAGCATCATCTCTAGTCAATTTGGTGGCATGTCTCAACCAATGTCATTTGCATGTGATCAATTTAGTCCTCGTCTTCTCTGCCCATGCTTCCTTCCCATTGTACCTTGTAGTGGCAGTATTTACCTCTTCCTTTTGTTACCTCTTACTCGCACTCTGATCTTCACTGTTCCTCTTTCACTACCTCTTGCTACAACACTGCCTTACATTTCTATTCAAGTCTGGGTAACTCCCTTGTTACCTATTTTACAGTGTTTAAGCCTGATTGTTGAGTTTTGCATTTTAGCCCTTATTAGTGTTTTGGCATTTGATGATTATGTTTAACTAGTTGGTTGAGAGGTGTGGTCAACTGATAGCTAGTGTTTTGAAATGGAAAGAATGTGACATTACAATATAATCATGTGTGTAGTGCATATAAGTGTTTTTTTCACTAATTACTGTGTGTAGAGTTTTGCAAAAAGTGTGAACCTGAAAATGTCCTTAGAGTGGTGCCAATCTGAGCTAATGTTTTCTTATTTGAGTGTTAGGTTTCATTAATTGTGGGAAACTTTATATTATAGTAGGCAAACATAAAAAAGTATATGTGCACAGGCAGAAGGAATTCATAGCAGGGTTTGTACTAAGCTGTGATGGGATCTCCACCTCTGGTCGAATGGGATGTGTACTGTGGAAGGAGATGACTCTGGGGTTTACAGTGTGTGTGTGTGTGTGTGCGCGTGTGCGTGAATTTGTGCTCGTTGTGTGTGACCCCATCGAATGGCCCTTCATGTACAATTGTCACTGTTCTTGTATGTTTCCCTGAAGCAAATATGACATATTGTTATCAAAAAAGCAGAAGATTATCAGAATGAAAACTGTGCCAGGGGAAAACTGTGTTGAGGGGGGAGCTGGTCACAGTGCTCTTCAGGACTACTTTAAAGCAGCACTATGCAACTATTTCAAGTCGGTATATGCCTAAATGAGTCATTACCAGGTGAATGAAGACAATATCTGGGTGTCTGTCCAGGAACCCTCAGTCTCACAAAGTCTCGACGAATATTGCGAGAAGCAGGATCACATAACATTTCAGAAATTCAGAAATCTGAATTCTGAAAACACATGCACACAGTGTGGGAAAGAAAACAGTCCATTTTTACAAGAGTGTGCATTTACTTGGAGCTCAATTGAGAAAAAGTACAACAGAACACAAAGTTGCATAGTGCTGCTTTAAGAGTGAGTCCTTAAATACAACATCAACACACACAAACAAACAAGTTCAGTGGTGGTCAACTATCTATGCAATCAGTGCAAGGACTGGCCATTAATGCTGACCAGGAGCTCATCAACTCATCCTTGAGTGCCCTAACACAGAGAACACAACATCCGAACACGATCTCCGGTAAGCCACAGAAACATACTTGCTAAGCAATGACAGGCTCAAACAGAGAGTAGCTCATCAGCTCCTTCTTGCCTTCCACCTGTGGTCCAGCAAACAATAAGCCAGAGTTCTGTCAAGGTGACTACACATATGAAATCGTAAGGAGGCTGGAAATCTCTGGAATACTCAGAATTCCACACTAGCTGGACAGCAAAAAAAAAGAAAAAAAAAACGTTACATGTTGCTAGTGGTGGTTATTCATGTTCCCTGTGAAGGACCGAGGCGGTCACCCCGAGCAGGGATGTGGCAAACTGGCAGATGGTAGGTGAAGGAGGGAAAAACAGCAACCAAGGTGTCCAAAAATATTTCAGTATTTATTTTAAAAATGTAGCAGCTTCCCAGAAAATGTGCAGCAATAACAATAATTGAATACAAACCAATAGCAAAAAGAAAAAAAAAGTATATACAGGAAAGTAGCCCTTTTAGCTTTCACTAAAACACAGCTAGCAACAGGGCAACAAGACAAAAGCTACACTTAGCACAGCATACTAGCAATAGCAAACAACAGCACAGCCAGCATATGCACCTACCCTCACTCACCCCAAAGGCAGAATGAGGGCCATCTTAAATGACACCAACCCTTCAGTCAAATTGGACCAATGATGGCTCATTGGTCCATACCACCACCAAAGGTTTCACCAAATAAACAGGGTTTCCCAAATCATAATTTACAATAACAACAAAACATTATAAATCAAAGACAACAATACCACAGTTACCCATCACCAACACAATATCCCAAAACACCAATCAAGTTCAAATAAACATTATACATACAAATGACACAAATCGAACACCCCTGTGCAAAGTGCACCCGACCTCTGCTTCGTGGACTGGTGAAAAACTCTGCTCCCACAGCAGGCGCGCTTCCGCAGGGGAACAGTGACGGTGGACCAGGGAGAATGTAAGTATGTGTTTGAGTTACGGAGGGGGTTTTAAACAGAGGGTAGCGTGTAAAAATGGGACATGGATAGTGGGTACCGCACTATATGTCAAAGATGTTTGAATCAGAAATGTATAACGGCAGGGAGAAACGTGTGGTGAGTGTTTGAAAGTGAGACGTGGAGCACTGTGCTAAACGCCAACTACCTGGCGCTTAATGGCGTCGCACCTCCCCCAAATTTCCCTGTAACTCTTTACAATGTCACACAAGCATTTCCCAACCCCGGTACTTTGCCAACATGCATAAACACAAAACATTCAGTCCACAGTTTCTTCACAGTCCAAGAGTGTCGGTGTGTGCGTGCGTGTGAATGAGAGCGAGCAAACGCAAACGCTACTCAGAGAGAGTTTGTAGCGTTGCGGCGAGAAGGGGGATGCAGTCACCTTCTCACATTTCCGTCCCCCTCTGGAGTCACGCCAACAGGGTGGCGGGACAAAAAGTCGGCCACAGGGTTTTGTTTTCCTGCCCTGTATTGGACAGTGAAGCGGTATGGCTGCAAGGCTAGAAACCAACGGGTGATGCGGGCGTTAGAGTCCTTCATCTGCCCGAGCATTGCAAAGCGCGGTGGTCTGTCTCGAGCGTGAAGTCTCTACCCAGGAGGTAATATTTATGGGTATCAAGTGCCCACTTAACTGCTAGGCACTCCAGCTCTGTGACGGCGTACCTAGTTTCGCGGGGGAACAGCTTACGGCTGATGTAAGCCACAGGCTTCTTCTGGTCCCCCTCCCCTTGGAAGAGCACTGCCCCAAGACCCACCCCAGACGCGTCCGTCTGCAGTGTGAAGGGTTGGGTGAAGTCTGGCTCTGCAGCACAGGATCATGGCAAAGCGCTGCCTTCAAGTCCAGGAACGCCTGCTCCTGCTCTGGCCCGACGGGATCTTTGTTGTCCCGGACTTTCGGGTTAAGTCCGATAAAGGTGCTGCTCGCCGGGCAAAGTCTGGAACAAACCGGCGATACCAGCCTACCAGACCCAAGTAAGACCAGATGTCCTTTTTGTTTGCGGCCTTGGGCAGTCCAGTATGGCCTGGACTTTGTCGGTCTGCGGCCTGATCACACCCCGGCCCAAGACATGGCCAAGGTAAAGCACCTCCTCCCTAGCCTAGGGAGGTGGATGTTCAGTGGGTGGATGGTTAGACCCGCTGCCTGGATGCGCCTCAGCACATCACTTAAGTGACGCAGATGGTCCTCCCAGGTGGCGCTGTACACAACAATGTCGTCCAGATAAGCAGCTGCGTATGAATCTGTGCCAGCCAAAACACAGTCCATAAGCCGCTGAAAAGTGGCTGGCGCCCCCTGCAAACCAAAAGGCATCACCATAAACTGGAATAGTCCCTGAGGTGTGCGAAAAGCGGTGTAGGGTCTGGCTTCCTTCACCAAAGGCACTTGCCAATAGCCCTTGCATAAATCCAGGGTGCTGATGTAAGACGCTTTGCCCAGGCGCTCGATTAAGTCCTCCAGGCGAGGCATGGGTACGCGTCGAAATGCGATTGTGCATTCACACGCCGAAAGTCAATGCAGAAACGCATAGTGCCATCCTTTTTGGCACCAGCACCACTGGGTTACTCCACTCACTTGCCACCCTCTCGATGACTCCCAGGGACAGCATCTCCTCCACCTCAGCCCTGAGGTGCGGCAGAAGACGCTCTGGGATGCGGTACATCCTCTGACGCACCGGGGTAGGGTCTTTCAAGGGAATCGAGTGTTCCACCATGGTTGTAACGCCTGGCCTCTCCTGAAAAAGGCCAGAAGGGATGATGCTCGCCATCTCCCCCTGCTGGCGGGAGGACAGATGGGACAGGTCCACGGTGGCTGACTGCTGGCTGGTGGGGAAGAACTGCTCCAGAGTCTACTCCTCTCTCCAAAACAGCCTGCACCCGGAGCTGCAGACCTGGTTCCCTTTCGTGCCACTCCTTCAGGAGGTTAACGTGGAACACTTGGGTAGGTTTCCTCTTCCCCGGCAGGTTTACCTCATAGGTAGCAGGGCCCATTTTCTGCACCACCTAATAAGGCCCCTGCCACCTAGCAAGCAGCTTATGCTCAGAGGTGGGCAGAAGCAGCAGCACTTTCTGCCCTGGCTGGAGGTGTCGTTGTCGGGCAGCCTTGTTGTACCAGGCCTTCTGCTGTGCCTGGGCCTGCTCCATGTTGGCTCGCACCAACTCCGCCATCTCCTCCATCTTGTCCCTCATTTTAAGGACGTGGGCCAGGATACTGCAGGACTTTGGTGTTGTAGGCCCCTCCCAGGTCTCTAGGAGGACATCCAAAGGGCCCCTCACCTGCCTACCATACAGCAGTTCAAAAGGTGAGAAGCCAGTGGAGGCCTGGGGGACCTCCTGGTACACGAACAGCAAGTAGGGCAGCCAACGGTCCCAGTCCTTCCCATTGATTGCCACAAACTTCCTTAGCGTCTGGTTATAACACTCAACGAGGCCGTCGGTCTGAGGGTGGTATGGGGTGGTTCGGATGCCTTTGATGCCAAGGAGACTATACACCTGCTTCATCGTCCTTGACAGGAATGCGGTGCCCTGGTCTGTGAGGACCTCTTGGGGGATGCCTACCCTAGAGAACAGCTGTAGTAGGGCCTGGGCTATAGGACGGGCAGCTATCTTGCGGAGAGGGAAGGCTTCAGGGTAGCGAGTGGCGTAGTCACATATGACCAAGATGTATCGGTGGCCTGTCTGGGACCTCTAGGGGGCCTACCAGGTCCATGGCTATGCGGGGGAAAGGGGTCTCCATCACTGGCAGTGGCTGCAGGGGATAAGGGCTGGTCTTCCTAATACTGTTCAGCTGACATTTAGAACAAGTTTTACAGAAATGCTACACTTCTTTGTAGAGGCCTGGCCAATAAAACCTGGCAGCTATCCTCTCATACATCTTAGCATTACTTAAATGTCCTGACCAAGGGATGTCATGGCCCATCTTCAGCACCTTTTCCCAGAGCTGTGAGGGGACAACCAGCTGCTCTGCCCTGCCCTCTGCTGGCTGATGGTATAGGAGGCCCTCTCTCACCACATAATGTTCCCCTGACAAGCTTGGCTCTTCTGAGACCTGCTCAAATGCTCCCTTCAGGCGGTTATCCTCTCTCTGCATCTGTCCAAAGTTATCTGGGACCTCACCCGAATCCTCACCTGACTGACAAACAGGCAAGTCCTTCTCCATAGACCCAACTAGCTTAGCCTGCCTACGCTGTTTACGGGTCTTCTTATTCTTCACTCTGGCTGTGGAAGTGATGTCAGCATCGGCAAAAGCTAGTTCTCTCAAATCATTGAGCTCTGGGGTCTCATCTGTGTCTTCAGGGGCCTGCGCTCGACTCTGGGCTCTTGTCACGACCATGTTCACCGGCTTCACTGTCTGCAGCAACTCAGGGAGCACGACAACCACAGGGTGGCTGAGACTCTCTACCACACCTACTGTGACCTGATAGGTTTGGCCCTGGACATGTAGATATACGTCAGCTATAAGATATTCATGTTCGTCACCGTTAACACACAACACCTTGAGCTTCTTTCCTGGTTCTCCACCTGCTCCGCCGCCCTCTGGCCATCTGGGGGATTGTGCTCTTTCACCCACACCCGGATGTCTGGTGCCAGAGTGCGGAGGTACTGCTCCAGGATGAGAATTTCGGAGACCTCTTCGACCGTCTTATTTAACGGCCTAATCCATTTTTGGAACAGGTCCTTGAGGCGCATGTACAGCTCGCGGGGGGTCTCTCCTTGCCGGATGTCAGGTTCGCGGAATCTCCTCCGGTACACGTCCTGGCTGATTTCGTACTTGCACAATATGGCCTCCTTCACCTGGTCGTACTCCATGGCATAGTCCATATCCATGGCCACATAGGCGCTGCGGGCTTTTCCGGTGAGGTAGGGCACCAGGAACACGGCCCAATCCTCCCTCGGCCAGCGGTACGCCGTCGCTAGGCGCTCAAAGGTGGTGAGATACTGCTCGATGTCATCTCCCTTTTCAAGCCTGGGGGATGGCGGCCCTGGACCATGTCACGGGTGCTGCAGGTGCTGGAGCCACCGGTGCTGGCGCTGCTGGCGCTGGAACCACGGGGTGCTGGAGCGGCTGGCGCTGGAACCACGGGTGCTGGAGCTGGAACCTCAGGTGCTGGAGCTGGAGCGGCTGGTGCTGGAACCACGGTGCTGGAGCTCCCCCTAGTGGTGGAGTGAGCCCCCCTGGTGGTGGACCCTGGGGTGGTGCATGCGAAGGTCTCCTTTCAGCCTCCACATCCTCCCTAAGCTGGTTCAGCTGTAGCTGGACACTCCTCCAGCGCTGTAGGCCTCTTTCTCTTGTGCCATCAGAGTCCTTTCAAGGAGCTGACGCAAAGCAGCTATGTCAGACCCCTCTGACTGGACACCTCCAACGGCTTCAGCCCCAGTAGCACCATCCAGGAGCTCCTCCTCCATGTCCTCCATGTCACTGAGGTGTTCTCAGGTCAGCCTATGGCCCTCTATCCTCAGCCAGGTCCGCCCTTGGTTCACGCTGCTTTGTCGATTGGCACCTCGTCTTCCCCCTCTCTTCTCCAGTTTCTCAAAAAGGCGTTACACATCCCACTTCTGACACCATCTGTGAAAGACCGAGGCTGTCACCCCGAGCGGGGATGTGGCAAACTGGCAGATGGTAGGTGAAGGAGGGAAAAAACAGCAACCAAGGTGTCCAAACATATTTCAGTATTTATTTTAAAAATGGAGCAGCTTCCCAAAGAAATGTGCAGCAATAACAATAATTGAATACAAACCAATAGCAAAAAGAAAAAAAAAAGTATATACAGGAAAGTAGCCCTTTTAGCTTTCACTAAAACACAGCTGGCAACAGGGCAACAAGACAAAAGCTACACTTAGCACAGCATACTAGCAATAGCAAACAAGAGCACACCCAGCATATGCACCTACCCTCACTCACCCCAAAGGCAGAATGAGGGCCATCTTAAATAACACCAACCCTTCAGTCAAATTGGACCAATGATGGCTTATTGGTCCATACCACCACCAAAGGGTTCACCAAATAAACAGGGTTTCCCAAATCATAATTTACAATAACAACAAAACATTATAAATCAAAGACAACAATACCACAGTTACCCATCACCAACACAATATCCCAAAAACACCAATCAAGTTCAAATAAACATTTATACATACAAATGACACAAATCAAACACCCCTGTGCAAAGTGCACCCGACCTCTGCTTCGTGGACTGGTGAAAAACTCTGCTCCCACAGCGGGCGCGCTTCCGCAGGGGAACAGTGACGGTGGACCAGGGAGAATGTAAGTATGTGTTTGAGTTACGGAGGGGGTTTTCAACAGAGGGTAGCGTGTAAAAATGGGACATGGATAGTGGGTACCGCACTATATGTTAAAGATGTTTGAATCAGAAACGTATAACGGCAGGGAGAAACGTGTGGTGAGTGTTTGAAAGTGAGACGTGGAGCACCGCGCTAAACGCCAACTACCTGGCGCTTAATGGCGTCGCACCTCCCCAAACTTCCCTGTAACTCTTTACAATGTCGCACAAGCATTTCCCAACCCCGGTACTTTGCCAACATGCATACACACAAAACATTCTGTCCACAATTTCTTCATCACAGTCCAAGAGAGTGTCGGTGTGTGCGTGCGTGTGTGTGAATGAGACTCTCTCTCTCTCTCGCTCGCTCTTCCACCCGTGCAGGCATACTTGTGCAATGGCGCCTGCCACGAGCAAACACAAACGCTACTCAGAGAGAGTTTGTAGCGTTGCGGTGAGAAGGGGGAATCAGTCACCTTCTCACATTCCCTAAATAACATTAATGCCTGCATGTTTATTTCAGTTCTGATGTCTACCAATCTCCAAATGCAGAAATCTGACTAATAAGCTATTGTTTTCTGCGTTCTTCACAAACACGAACAGACCCTACCAGACCTGTCGATGGCCAGATCAAAAATTTCCTCTCCAGTAGCAAAGGCAAACTCTTAAGGAGGCAAAGTCCTCCTTTGTCTTTTGTCTATCAACCATGTTTTTTTCTGTGTTTGTTTCACATAATGACACCTTGTTGAATACACCTGGTTTTATAAAGCACATTTAATATGACACGCAGAGACTCAATATGCTTCAACAGAAAATATCTTAAAATATTTCCTTAAAATAAATGTTACAATACATAATGGTCCATTTCAGTTCAATGTACTTCACACCGGTAAACTGTGGAGTGTCAACCAGGGATACTGTTTTTCCTCATGTTTCTTAATGTCTTAATTTCTCCCCTTCTTAGTTACACAGTGCAGATTGGGCAGCGTATGTTTGAACTACCAGGCTGTTCACACATCTGTGAAAAAGTTGTCACAGAGCGCAGGTGCTGCCCAAACTTCTGGGGTCCTCGGTGTCTGCGTAAGTATTAGAGTTTGAATTAGCGTTTGTTCTTCAGTAATGGACTGACAAAGGTCTTTCTGATTTCACAGTACTTAATTATGGTGTGTGAATGCAAAAATTATGGTGAATGCAAAAAAGAAAGGAGTTCTTAGAAAGGCCCATTCACAGTAACAGATCACCTGAAACTAAAGACATTATTCACATAAAGTAAACATTAAACTTTGTGGCTTAACATTTTACTGAGATACAGTAGATAGTCAAAAATGGTAAATCTGTTTTTTTTTTTTGCTGTAGCGCGTTCTTCCTTGTATACTGAAATTGTGGTGTTGGTGTGTCCTGGAGTGGAGGAAGTACTGGTGTAAGAAATGAAATTTGCTCATCTCATGCTTTGTTGTGTTTTCCTAGCCTGTCCTAGTTGGTCAGGCAGGGCATGTAACTGGCATGGAACCTGTTTGGATGGAACAATGGGGAATGGTACCTGTGTATGCAAGGTGGGAACTACATTTTTTTTACAAATATACTGTATATTTCACATCACATTGTTTATTGGAGGCAATACAAAGCTGATAACAAACCTCTGCAGGGACAACACTGCATAACATAAAATACTGGGAAACATGGTAGCGATGAAAACTAATCTTTATAAAACTGTCTCTTGTCTCTTGTTTACATTTTTTTTGTGGGGGGACGCAAATGTGTTGATTGATTTATTTAATTATTTTACATTACATTACATTTAGCAGACAACTTACAAATGACATAATCAGCAGCATACAACATGTGAAGTATTGAGGCTTTTAGCACAGCCAAGTTCACAGATGCAGTTGTTTTAAGCACAAGTTTTTGCTCACGTTTTTTACGGACAAAGAAATCAAGGGGTTTGTCTTTCAGTGTGGGATGCGAATTAGCTTTGATAGTTTCATAGCTTCATGCGTGTGAGTGACTGGTTTGTGTGAACCCATATTTTAGATATCATTCGTCATATTTGCGATTGAATGACCCTTTCTTTTTCTTAGAGATTTCTGATTCACTTGCATCGTCAGTGGGCCTTTTTCACCCCTACCCTTTCCAAAGAAATTCTCTAATGACATCTCTTCTTTTGTTGCTCATTTTAGCAAACTTGTGACACTACCGTTGGCCATGAACTGGGCTGTGTTTCCTAAAAGCACCGTGAGCGATGTTAAGTAGTACTTAAGTAGTAATCAACTTCACACTTCGTAGTACCATCGTAGAGTTTACGGACCGTTTCCCGAAACCCTCTTTAGCCAAGAACCATTGTGAGTCACTCGTAACTCTACGAGTGGTCCGGAGTAATCGTAGAGCACTAAAGGTTGATCTTAACTGGCATGGCACAGTGGAGACACCCAGAGAATGTTAAGTGAAAATAGGCTACGTGTGCCTGAAGATGTTGTCTTACGACTTTTTTTTGTAACTATCATGTAACTATCATACAAGCGCGGCTCGTCAATATGGGCAGGTGGGGCAGCGCCCTCCCAAAAAACATCCAGCCCAAAACATAGTTCCTCCTAATAAATAATGTTACCTACTTAACTGTGGAATTGAATCTCAAATACTTTTGTTGATTGCAGTCATGGGGCAGGACCGGTCACTGCCCACATTCATCTGTTGATTTATCGTATTCGCCTGGCGTCAGTTGTCGAGACCAATAGGGGCAGGAGCAAGCCTGACGTTGGTCACGTCGGCCAGCGAACTTAAATACTATAAATTGAGTGGTAGATGCTCAATCACAAATCATACAGCATACGATAATTTTCTTAAAGGTGTACTTCCATCGTGTTTTCATTAATTTTGCGGTGCTCTCTAGTATTAATAATTGCCCTGTGCGCTGGTTTTAATGAAAAAAATGTTCTAGTGCTTCTGTTTCAGGCTGTTTTAGTTTGGTAGAGGGGGTGGGGCGGGGAGAACGACACGATTTCACCAGAGGCACGCTCCCTGCAGCTTCCTTTGCCCCACAGTCAACTTGATAGCAGAGTGGTAAAGGGGAAAAGTCAACTTGACAGCGCTAAAACTGCACACAGAATGTCTACGGAGATACAGCCTTATGTGTTTAATCCTGAATCCGAAGAGAAAGGAGAGATGGCACAAGCACAGTCGCTTCCTGACCGTTTGTCAATGAACGTTTCAGAATGGTAATATTTGCATGACAAAACAGTGCAAGTGCCCGGCTAAATGCAGTTCAGTCATTCAACTAGCCTGCTAATCTTATGCGAGTCAGTCAAACAGGCTAACATTATTTAATTGAAGCCCATTCGGTCAGTTTCTCTTATATGTATTTCCACGTCTACGTCACGCCGGAGGCACTTTTAGCATTGGGTCGTTTTTCCGCCTATTGTCTTCTTTTGACTGATATAGAAAACGGGGATAGAAAAACATTTTGATATGCAGCATGCATATGCAACTCGGGGTGACCCATCATATTTCAAAAGAGCAAGTACTAAACGGTTTCTCGTGGAAGTACACCTTTAATAAGTATTCTTCTGCCGTTATAGCTGCAATCACTTAGTGGAATGGGAGGCTAATATAGTACGTGGGGGCTTGATTCTTCGTCAACTAACTTTGGTTCCAGGCAGTCTTGCAAGCCAGCATGTCAAGGGAGCTAGCTAGTTAGCATGTAAACTACAAGCTATAGCGTGTAGCTTAGCTTAGCCATCTTTCTCAATTCACTTGCATCGAATAGTAAAATCCATAAAGATAGTGATTCTGCTTACAAACAAATACCAAGTTCTAAGCTTATTTTTTGAGAAATACTGATGTAAATGTTTCTCCAACATGAATTGAAAAGTGAAGGGGCATAACTATGGCTACGGCTTGTTATCCAAACAGTACGGTAAATTTTCTCCTGTGCGACAGAAACTCACTAGCCATCGCATGATTTGTGACGCCATGTTTAGCACAATTTCAGATAAACTTTTCTTACAAGGCAATAGCATGACAGATTTCTGATCGAAGCAAATATGTTGTGCTGTGTCCTCTCCGGTTTCCTTCGGAGTCCTTCTCATGTAAAGTTATTGGATTTCAAAGTGATGCTAAAATGAATGGAAGTCAACGGAATGCTAAAGCCTATTGGGCCCTTTCCGGGTTGGGATTTCCCCATGGGTGCTTCAACTTCTACCTATGCTCCTACCCCTTGGACCAAACCCAGTTGTGTCAAATGCAGCAATGTTTTTTTCATGTCGGGCCATTTTTCATGTGACTCAAGTGACTCGCACAACCTGACTCATATCATTAAGTGACTCAAAATTATTCGATTCCCTTCAAAGATCCGGATTTCCCATCTCTACAGGAAAGCAGCCATTGCTGAAAAATAATTGCCCAAATATGCAATCTATGCAATCTCCACACACACTTATAGCATGTAAACGAGTGAATTGAGCGACAGCGTGGCAGTTTGTTTTGTTTTTTTTTGTTTTTTCCTGTCATTTTTTTTTCTCATGTCATGCGGCCCGGTTACGAATGTCCCACTGACCCATTATGAGATTGCAACTACTTGATTAGTCAGAAATAATTGGTTACCCTTTTAAGCAGTTAGCAGAGTAGTTTTAGTGCTTTAAATATACTTTTTGGTCACACTACAACTTCAGGAGCTCTCATAATTATAGAAAGTGGGTTGTGATAAAAATTTGCTTGAAATTGGTAAAAAAAAAAAAAAACACACACAGGCCGTCTGTTTTACTCTGTATATTATATAATAAATATCTGACTGCATAATCATGCAATGGTATTAACCACATTTGTTTTTAGAATGGCTTCACTGGTTTGGCCTGTCAAGAATGCACAAACAAAAATGCTTATGGAGAGCACTGTAATGCAGGTACAGACTTCTTTTTAATATTAATTTAAATGACTAAGATGTTTTTTGGTCAAAAA
Organism: Neosalanx taihuensis; assembly: GCA_030340665.1. Classification (NCBI taxonomy): domain Eukaryota; kingdom Metazoa; phylum Chordata; class Actinopteri; order Osmeriformes; family Salangidae; genus Neosalanx; species Neosalanx taihuensis. Next base: position 18,891 of record JARGSH010000111.1, on the reverse strand, counting down.
AAAATCTGTGTAACCTGCATCATGTTGGCATGTGTGATGACATCCATTTGTCCTTCATCTTTCATGATTAAAGAGTGTAATTGTGTAAATGGAGGCTGTAACTCCGGACCAGATGGCAATGGGGAGTGTTATTGTCAACCACCATACTCAGGACCCAGATGTGACATTGGTAAGTTTAAAACAACCCCTTGGTTTGGAATGATGAAAAAGCACCCTTTTGTATTTGGTGACTGTGGATTGTGAGGATGAATTTGCTATTTACCTTTAATTGTAGTTTCCGAAGCCTGTAAAAACTGCTCTGCCCATTATTACTGCAAAGGGGACGGCACAAATGCAGTATGTGAATGCCTCCCTGACTTCACCAAGATTGGTCGCATATGTGTAGGTAAGATTCTGTGGCTTGAGATTTTGTCAGCTTGATAAACATTTATGGTCATTATTACATATTTTGTAGATAATGCATTTCTAAGCAGCTTTTGAGGTAGTACATTTTTCTATCTACAAGGACAGCCAAATCTATCATTATCAAGAAACTTGCCACCAGGCGGGGGGTGCTAGTGAGGCACCTACCCTCTACCAACTACACTGAGGAACTGTACCACTCAATAATGGCGAGACGCTAAAATTATATTAAAACAATGGCATTTTTTTATACAAAAAAGATTAAAATGAGAGTCTTTCAGAGGCTGAGGGCAGAAAGTCCAAAAAAAAAGTCTCCAAAACAGTCCATAGTCCAGGCCAGCAGGGGTTGTGGTCCCAGGTTTGGAGGCTGCTACCTGGCCTGTCTTGGAGTACGTGGGGTCAGTCTCTCTCCACAGCGATGCAGGGGGAACAAGGGAAGGAATTACCAGCCGGTGATCAAGCAGTGAGCTACCGTGCACATGTTAACCGACCATGGAATAGCGAGTTACTAGTCCACTTGTGCTGACTTTAACAGTGGCAATTCCCCGTAGGGGGAGCTACTAGTCCTAGTTCATTTTAGAAATGCACTGCAGGAGACACAGGATGGCTAATCAAAGTTCACTTTAACAATGCTCTGCGGAGACATAGAGTGGCTACTACTCAGAGTTCACTTTAACGATGCACGTGGAAGGGTAGAGCTAACCACTATGCAGAGCTACTTCAATACACACCATAGAGCTAAAAATAGGAGAGAGAGCACTGGTCAGGTAATCCTGTGATGCCATGGAGACCTGTAGCCATTATCAAAAGGGGAATGTGTCGTCCATTGATCTCATAGAGACAATGGTGTCGTCTTCCTCAAACATGCCTGAGTCCGGTAACTGTTATAACTGCACCAATAAATGCAAAATGTGTATGGAATATCCTTCCATAAGTAGGTAACCCTACAGTATACATTTTTTCGAGAATTCAGTCAATTTATGAAGAAAAACGATCTTCAAACTGTATTGACAATGTAAATTCCAAGGTCGAGAGACTGTTTGTCCTCTTTTTTTTGGCAATTTCTTTACAAGAAGTGTATAATATATGGCTGTCTGAATCACCAAATGTATGTTAATAACTGCTGATACATGCCAAAGTAATAAGGTGCACTGTTGTAATGCAAAAAGCTAAGAAAATATTAAAATGGCCTGAAACTGCGTAGTAGGTACATGGCTCAAAAATAGGATTGTTAAAGGAGAAATTTGGTGTAAAATGAAAATTGGCATGTTAAAGCATCATACCGAGTTTGTATGTTTGCTGAGGGGCAAAATTGAGTTAGCCTGTTGTATTCAGAACTTAACTATTTTTTACCGTTTGTTCCAGAAGGCTAACAATGGAAGTGGTAGGTGCCCTTAAATGAAGCATGAAGATTACACCATTATTTAACCATTAAAACAGCTCGAAGAAACTCCACACCCCATCAGTAGTACAACAAAGGCACTGGCATTGAAAACGAGGCACTGAGAAAGTTACACTTAAAAAAGTCACTTACAAAGTTCTCAGTGCCTTGTTTTGAATGCCAGGACCTTTGTTGTACTCCATCTACCGATGGAGTGTGGAGTTTTTTCGAGCTGTTTTAATGGTTTAATAATTAGCGTAATCTTTATGCTTCGTCTAAGGGCACCTACCACTCCCATTGTTAGCCTTCTGGAACAAACGGTAAAAAATAGTTAAGTTCTGAATGCAACAGGCGTACTCAATTTTGCTCCTCAGCAAACATACCGACTCGGTATGATGTTTTAATGTGCCAATTTTCATTTTACACCAAATTTCTCCTTTAAAGGACTTCTACTCCAAACACAGCACACGTGAATCTACACCACATCAGCACTGCACCATGTGTTAGCACTGCAAACAATGCACAAGTATGAGTATAAACTACATGGCCAAACAAGAGGCACGACACACAGTAAAACACACGGGAGCAACTATCCGCACCGGTATGAAATATTATGGCAGTAACAGTTGTAAAGAAAAGCAAAACAAAACGTCCCTGCAGGCAACAGTAGAGATGCCGAGGAAGAGGGAGGGAGAAAGCCAGGAACAGTGTGCACGTCAGGGAGGAAGGCCGTGGCAACCAGGCGAAGGCAATGAGAGACACCTAACTTAGTGAGGGGTTAGCATCTAAGGAGGCAGCAGAACCAGTACTGCTCTGTTCATGGACTTCCAACGAGGCAGGAGAACCCGTAGGGCTCTGTTCACAGAGTTCACATTTAGCAGAATGTCAGTCCCGCCCCCTCCATATCGAGTCGTCAGGCTGCTCCGGTCCGGACCTCGGCTTGTCCCTTCTCTCTCTCGCCGGGTTCCGTCGAGCTGCCGCCTGCGACAGTTCCCCTAAGAAGCTCCCTCCAGGAGCTGCTGGCTGCCGTCGCTTCCCCCAAAAACTGTGCATCGTAGGATAAAACCCTTTAACCACCTGTGTGCACCTGTTGAGTTATGTTCTCATATGGATATGATTTGTATAATTTTTTGTTATTGTTGATTTCAGATCATGTGTGAGCATGTGATGTTTTGAGATTGTATAATACTGTACATGTTCAAGGACTCTTATTTTGACCCATGTGGGACCGATAGGAAATATATAAATATATTTTTTTGGTGTGATGTGATTCATTCGTATTAGGAATGTGGTGCTGTTCAGTGAAGTACCAGCTGCTGCCATGCAAAAATAAGTTAATAAACGGTGACATTAAAATGTACGAACCAGAGTGATGCAACATCATTGTTAGATGGATGACGAAAATATTTACTTCATAAACATGAACAGAGAAGGAAACTCTACAGCACCAATCACTTTCTGTTCTCCTTCCCGCTTACACACCTGTATCTAATTGTATTAAGTGGTAAGTGTGTGCATGTGTATTTGTTGTGTAACTAATGGGGGCGGCCATCTTGGTTGACTAGACCACTAAATGTTTCCCCCAACGGTGCGTTTCCATAACAGCGAATTTCGCTTCGCTCTCATTAACTTTAAATGGAGGTGAAATTTCGCTTGATAGGGCGAAGGCAGGGCGAATTCCCCGAGGGAGGCAAAATATAGTTGGCGAAACCTGAACTTTATTTAAATGAGAATGATGTGATAACTAATTATATCAGCATGTGATGCGTTTAGTGCATGACGCTGGCTGAAGAGGCGGGCAACCCAGCAATAGTAATAAGCCCATGCAGACCCTGCAGTTTGCAATTCTGAAGCAGTTCTGTGACTAAAGCTAGGTGTATACTCGCCGCATGCAGAAGTGCGCGCGCAAACGTGACGTCACAGCGCCGCACGCCCATACATACTTCATTCGACACACACGGCAATCTTCTCCTCGTCAGAGGTGTCAAATGCCTCAGTAGTTCGGGAGCCTTGCGTGTCAGAGGAGTGAAACATGACTGAATTGCAGGTTTACATCATGATTTGGGAATTAAACTGGATAAATCCGAAAAGGTTTGAGTCAGTGTGTATATTTACAGTGTTTTCAGCTTTATACGACCTTATGAATGATGATAGGATAAGGCAAAAAGTTAGCTTAATAAACGAACTGCAGGTTTGCACCTAAGTTGGTTTGTGGATAAAACTGAACAAAATCCTAAAAGTTTTTAGTCAGTGTTTGTATTTCTTGTGAGTTTCCAGTAATATTAGCTGACTTGTAGCAATGGAAAATACATGTTTAGGCTGGGAGTTACTAGGCTAAAGTTAGCTGAAACCAGACTAGCCATTGCCTATGGTTTTCAATGGGGCTGCCGCGCGCAAGTTACAAAAAATCGGAGGTGCGCGCATGGCAAACCTGCGCTTGAGAACGCCGTGCCAGATGTGCACTGACGTCATTTTGACGTCACTTTTGCGCGCGCACCACTGCGCGCGGCGAGTATATCCAGGCCTTAAGACTGCTGTTAGATGTAGGCTATCTTTCTGGATAGCTTCTGTTGGTCAGCCAGGCTGCCATAGACTGGCCGACAACGTGATCACTGACATCGGATAAGATCCATAGCTGTCCCGCCAGATAATCTGCTTGAAATATTGACGACCATGCTCCCAGGCGATATTTCGCCAGGCAAAATTCGCTTGGCATTTCGCCCTGTGGAAACGTAGCGTAAGGGGACAGGCACCCGTAGTTCTGGTTCCCTCCTCCACTAAACACTGTCACCCTGTGACAGTCTAGCCTGGTTAACCAGCCCCTTGTACTTCATTTCATTTTGCACAGAGGGTCTGGAGCGGATAGCCTGGCTATCTCGACTTGTCAATGCTCTGCGAGCATTGGTCTGGCCAAACTGTGTTGTAAACCCATTTCTCAGAAGGTGGGCTTAACCCGCCTTAACCCGACAGACAGACAGACCCAGATGCGTAACCTCAAAAGTAGTTTATTAAAGGGTTGGGAGAAAGGGACAAAGTCAGTAGCTCCGAAGAGCGGGTAAGTATCCAGCAGGAGCTCGCCGAGACACCCAGGCAGGTGAGCAGAGATAGCCCAAGGCCAGACGAGTAGCCGAGTCGTAGACAGGCGGTGGTCAGTACCAGGGGCAGGAGAGAAGAGCTGAGTCGAGGACAGGCGAGGGTCGATACTAGGGCAGGAGCGATGTGCAGAGTCGAAGGCTGGCAGGAGTCGTACACCGGGGCTGGAGCGTGGAACAGAGTTGAGGGCAGGCAGGAGTCGTACACCAGGGCAGGAGCGTGGAGCAGAGTCAGGGACAGGCGGAGGTCGGCACCGGAGGACTGGAGCGTAGAGCAGAGTCGAGGACAGGCAGGAGTCGGTACCAGGGGCAGCAGAGCAGAGTCGAGGGCAAGCAGGAGTCGTTACCAGGGGCAGCAGAGCAGAGCAGAGTCGAGGGCAAGCAGGAGTCGTTACCAGGGGCAACAGAGCAGAGCAGAGTCGGAGGCAGGCAGGAGTCGAAACCGGAGGACTGGAGACACTCACACACAGGCAGACAGGGGAGAGAAAGGAACAAACAGGCGACAAGCAGACAACAGGGAAACACAGCCAAACAGGAGCAGGAAAGTCAGGAGTCAAAAAAGCTTGCCGAAGGAATTCACCGTGGTTCTCAGACGGACTGATTAGCTTACCCATTAGCTGATGTCTCACACCAGCTACTCTTCCTGGGGTCCACATATAACAATCAGAACATCAACATACACAGGTGAGTAGAATGATTGAATAAACTCGTGACTGTCACAAACAAGAAAGTGCAGGTGAGGCGGATGACTAAACGATCGTTGAACGAGGAAGGGGGGTGAGAGAGATAACAGCGAGAGTGAAGGAAATAATTTAATCATGAACCGAACAAGGAAGTGCAGGTGAGGTGAATAAACAAGGCAGCGAGGAGAAGGGGCGGAGCAGCACGATAGAGTGAACCTAATAGGAGAACCGGTGGGAGATAGTGAAAACAATTGAAATAATCCCAAACCCAAGGCGACACCGTGACAGTTTGCTACTGGACGAAGCTTCAACGAAGCGAAGGAAACTGCTTCATCCAAACTAAAAGTAGTAGTAGCCTGTAGTCATATAGAAATGGTGTTAAATGATTTTTGTCGGACTTGTGAGGTGAACATGAGAGTGGCTGGTATTTTTGGTCATTCAATATTGATATTCGAAAAACGAATGACCACAAATGACCACAACAACAGGGTTCTTGCAAAGCCCCATCGACTTGGCTACCAGTGGGGCTAGCTGATACTTTAAACTTTTACCGAACCCGGTCGGTAGCATTGCGAAAACGTCCTTTCCCCTAACAAATGCTTCAAGGGCTGCCCTTTGCTCTATTTTTTAAAGAGAGAACTTCCCTTTGAATTTGTCCAAAACAGCAGCTACAGCTGCATTGAAATCTTGCCGTTGCTCCACGTTCGCCATGTTGACAGTGACTGAGATAGATTTCCGGTCGCTAAACTACCGCGTCGTTGCCTTTTGAAATGCTCGATTTTCATTGCCGCCCATTCCGAGGCGTGAGCAGTAATGGTGTAGACAGGCAGCTTGGTCAGACTGACTTGCTCGCGAAATGCAAATGCAGCGTCACAGGCAGTATGGGCACGCCCAGGCTATGGAACGGAGGCCGTGAGAAATGATTTCTTCCTGGAGGTGTGGTCTCTGCTGAAGTTTAAAACAAGTGCCTCTGCCTTTATCCAATCGCTAACGCCTGGTCGTCACGTATGCAATTAGCCTACCTAAGCACTACAATTCAAATGTAGCACAAAAAGTCAACGTCATGGCTCATGAACACACCCTCTGTTCGCTGAATAGGAGTTGCTCTTACATGCTCCTCAATAGATTCCAATCCAGACCCTCTGTACAAATTAGCCACGTTTGACTTTATAAAAACGCTTGCAGCCGTTTGAGGTCTGCCGCTAAAAATGTTGCATGATGGTTAGAAATTGTGTCAGACTTGCCCGAAATGTGTCAGGATGTCACAAAAATGCGACCATGTCACATGACCCGAAAACTCATGGGAGCAAGATGCTTACAGACAAATCTTACAGACCCTTGCAGTTGCTTCCACACAACTGCAAGCAAGGGGCTAGCTAACGCCTCCGTGATGACGCTGCTTTGCCGTGGTTGGTTAAAAGTTCACTGACGTCTGTGCAGGTGCATTGTTCGGTGCGCCCCCACTCAACTTGTCACCTAATGTGTACGTTATTTAAATCCAATTTAAAGACATATCTCTTCTCTCTATTTTTAGCTTGTTCTGGTGCGTTTATCTGACGCTGTCAAGCCCGGCCTTTTATTTATTTAATTATTAATCTCATTTCTACTTAATTGTCCGTATTATATACCTATTTATGGTCTTTGTTTTATGGTTTTGCTGTCTTAGTTTTCATGTTTGTGTTGTGGAGCACTTTGGAGCAACTCATTTTGTTTCAATGTGAATATAGAAAATAAGAAAGACTCCACTTGAATTGAACTCTCAGTGCACCCCACTACTAGCCTGGTAAACCATCCCCTCGTACTTTATTTCATTTTGTACAGAGGGTCTGGACCAGACACCGTCAGAAACGATTTCTTCCTGGAGGTGTGGACTCTGCTGAAGTTTAAAACAAGTGCCTCTGCCTTTATCCAATCGCTAACGCCTGGTCGTCACGTATGCAATTAGCCTACCTACACACTACAATTCAAATGTAGCACACAAGGTCAGCGTCATGGCTTACGAACACACTGTCTGTTCGCTGATTGAATCGGTCATGCTGGGGCCGACTACATGACCCTCAAGAGCTTCCGGTCCAGACCCTCTGTACAAAATGAAATGAAGTATGAGGGGTGGGTTTACCAGGCTACCCCACTACAACCATAGACAGTAGAGGACTACAACCCCCACCCTCCCTTATCCCGAACACACAACACATGACCTGTGTGTCATCTGCTAAGAAGATAGGAGAGGTACAAGCGCAGTCTCGTTTAAGATTTGTGTTCGACTTAATCTTCCGCATTTTCCCCATCCCTGCTGTGACCAGCAATTCTCGTTGACAGACACAGACAGACAGGCTGGAAACTGGAACACGCCTAATGAAATGAAGTACGAGGGGTGGGTTTACCAGGCTAGTGACACTCTGCCCAAGTTTGAGAATTGACATAAAGGTTTTTACCTAATTGTGCTGACAAACAGTCAAACATCAGGAGTGCCCTTCCAGGCTAGATTACATTTAGCAGACAATCAATGCCTTGCTCAAGGGCACTTCATCTGTTGATGAGGGTGTAGGAAAGCACCGGCCATTCACTCACCTACGATTTTTTTTTACCCTACTCTACTGGTATAGGGTTTGAACGTGCAACCTTCTGATCCCAAGACCAGCTCCCTAACTACTAGGCAGGCTGCCCAACTCCCACTCTGCTTCAGAAAGTAGAAAACCTGCTATGTATTCCTTCCTTAACACAGATGGTTTTACTACTTACCTGATCCTCCTTTGTGATGATTTGTGTGCTTATTAGGATCAGCTTATTGGTTCAAAGAAAATGGTTGGATCATAATTAAATCAATGACCAGGTTTTTACTTTCTAAAGCCATGACCTCCGCCTCTACCAAAAAGATGTCCTGCTTGGTGGTGGTAATAACTAGTTATTAAGTGTGGGTAGCATGTAATGTTTTTGATGTCTTTTGACAGGTGTGTGTCTTCCTGGCTCCTGTGATAAGAATGCCGAGTGCTCAGTAAAAGCTGGACGCTTTCAGTGTGAATGTAAACAGGGCTATGCCGGTGATGGCAAAGTGTGTGTGCCTGTGGACCCCTGTGCACACAATAACGGAGGCTGTCCTGTCAACTCCACCATTTGTAGCTATAAGGGCCCAGGCCAGGTAAGTCAGTATAAGGAGAAAACAAACACATCATAAATGTAATGACAGACCACCCTCCCGTATACCTGCATGCAACATACATACATACTCAAACTTAAAGCAACAATAAGTAGCTTTTTCAACTAAAGTAATGTTTCCAAAATCAATTCAGAATCGCACTTCTGAATTTGCTTTCCTGCCCTAAAACCGCACTAATCAGGTTTGGAGGAGTGGTGCGTCTCCCCCTGTAGTTTGAATGAGAGACATAAGAAACTACAACTGACTTGCTTTACAAGCGTTACAATAGCGAATAGGTCAAGCGGACTCAGCAGGTACATATAAATGGAAGATACCTACTGCTCTTTGACTTGTAATCATGACAAAGCCTGCAAAGAAAAGGAAGGGTGGCCTATGTCGGAAGAGGCGAGGAAAAGAAAATTGTGATAGACAAAGGTCAAACTAGAGTGAACATTGGACCAGCTTGCACTTGTTGGTGAGAGCTGAAGGAAGCTACAAGGTGCAAGAGTATGGTCATGGCTTTGTTGCTGCTGGACTTGTCAAACACATGCAGGCATAGATCATAATTTAGAACTTCAGTTTCTGTAAGAGAGGAGACAACACAGAAGCTAACAGGGCAGTAAAGAGATTTGACCCCAGTAATAATGTAGCATTGCAGTCACTGAAACGCTGTCGCTTGCCCATGCAACTTTTTACAACTGCGCATAGCAATGCGGGTGCATTTTAATCACAGGCGTCTGTCTGTCTGTCTGTCTGTCTGTCTGTCCGCCACAGCAATAACTGGAATAGTTCTTCTCCGATTTGGATCAAACTTGGTAGTTAGGTTGGGACTGGGGTCAGGACCTGCGCTACCATTTTTTTTTTATTCGTCCAAGGTCATGGTCACAGGCCAAGGTCAAAAGTTTTGCCCCCATTCTATGTACATGGGAATACAGTTACAGGTCATATCATGAAAACGCTTAGAGATACAGTCATGGTTTACATTAAACACTTATATAAACTCATACAGAAACTGTCTAAATATTATGTTAAATTTGACCTTGAGTGACCATAAAAGGTCAAACTCAAGGTCACCCATTCGGACCCAATCCGACAGTTCTGATCCAATTTGGATCAAACTTGGTAGGTAGGTTGGGATTGGGGTCAGGACCTGCGCTATCATTTTTTTGTCGGTCCAAGGTTAAGGTCAAAGTTTTGGCCCCATGCTAAGTGCATGGTGGCACGGGTGTAACATCTCTCTGAGTGCTTCAGTGCTTCTAGTTCCCAATAAAATGATTTTATGAAAATGACGATTTTCACTCGAGACGATGCAAATGGCTAATACGTGATAAACCTATCTTGCTATTGCTAGACTAAAATAGCAAACAATGTCACATATACTTTGTTTTTATTCTCATGTGGCTATACATCATACTTTCAGAAAATCAAGTAACATAGCTTACTCCACCTTGTCTGAGGACATAATTTTTTCCAAAGCCAGTGCTGGATTAACAATACCAAACAAACTGGATAAGCGTGCATGTGACGATTTAGCTGCAGTACGATAAAATATTCACAACATCAGTAATGGACAACTGTGCTTCCAACCTGTAGTGGGCGACTGGAGAGGAAACTAGAAAAGCACTCAGAGAGCGCAGACCTCCGCCAGGGCAGCTCAGTTCAAATTGGACCTATCTTACAATGATGAAGAATCCTATAAAAAAAAATACATCCAGATGGTGATCCAGATCACCACCAAAATCTAACCACTTAACCACACAAACAAACAAACGCCGATGATTACATAGCATGCGCTGGCAGAGGTAAAAAACTACTTGGTGCTGCTTTAATCCTTAAGGTTAATGTCATCACTTTCAGCCCTCCCACCAAGCTATGTAGCCTTACTGCTGTTTACTGATTGAATGTTCAACAATCTTTACCTGTATAGGACAATTCATACATACAAGATGCAGCTCAAAGTGCTTTACAGTTTGGCAAGGTCACCACAAGACAACGTTTCTTGCAGTCCAGTGGCGTCGGAGCGGGTGAACACAGTAATAAAATGATGTAGTGATGCAATGCCCTGTTAATGCGGGCTCTTGCGTGAACACGGGTAAACAGTCCTTGTAGACCAGAGGCGGTAGAACAATGCAATGCCCCGTTGATGCAGGCTCTTGCGTGAACACAGGTCAACAGTCTTTGTAGTCCAGAGGCGCTAGAACTATGCAATGCCCTGTTGGTGCGGGCTCTTGCGTGAACACAGGTCAACAGTCCTTGCAAACCAGAGGCGCTAGAACAGGGGAAGTTCATTTAGGCGCAGTCAGGTTGTTAGTGTATCCAGGGAGCAACAGGGGTGAGGAAAAACTCCCTGTTTGATTTGTGTGAATTCAAGGAAGAAACCTCAGGTATCAGTGAGGAAAACTCCCTGTTTTTCTAGAAAGAAACCTCAGGCAGAACCATGTCCCCCGGAGAGCTCATCTGCTGGGGCTGGTAACGGGAAGTCTCTGTCTAAAAGGCCTTTGATCTGAGCAGGGAAGTCTGTCTGAAGGGACTTTGATCCGAGCAGTTAGGTATAGGCAAGATTGAATAGGTAGGTCTTTAGTTGTCGTTTGAAGACGTTGATGGATTCTGCTTCTCTGATGTGCTGTGGTAGGGCATTCCATCTCTTTGGGGCGTAGTATGACCAGGCTGATTCCCCGATCCTTTTGGGTGGTGCGTCTGGAATCCTCAGGAGACCGTAAGAGGATAATGTGTCAGTAATATAGCATGAGGCAAGGCCATTTCCAGCTTTGAGTACTAGTAGTAATACTTTGAAGTCAATTCTGTAAGATATGGGTAGCCATTGTGGTTCAGCCAGTACAGGAGTAATGTGCTCCATCTTACTTGTTTTCTTAGTAATCTTGCAGCCGAATTTTGAATAAGCTGTAGTTTTTCAATTGTTTTTTTTGGGAGGCCTGTGAATAAGGCATTGCAGTAGTCTAGTCTACTTGTGATAAATGTGTGAACTAGTTTTTTGGTGCCTGGGTGGGTCAAGAAGGGGCAAACTTTTGCAATATTTCTAAGATGGAAGTATGCTGTTTTACTAACTTTGTTGATGTGAGGTTGGAGGCTTAGGTCAGAGTCAAGGATGACACCTAGGCTAGTTACCTGTTCTCTGACGTGTTGGTTTAGATTACCTAGACTGGGGAGGAGAGCTTCACGTTTATCTTTAGGGCCAATAAGCAGTAGTTCAGTTTTGTTTTCGTTTAATTTTAAAAAGTAATTGCTCATCCAATGTGTGACAGCTGACAAACAGGAGGTTAAAGACTGTAGAGCTGTAGTTTTGTTTGGCTCAACTGAGATATAAAGTTGTGTATCGTCTGCATAACTATGAAAGTCTATATTATGTTATGTCATGATTTTTGGATACATGATCTCCTATACTAATATAAAATTGTCTTCTGGTGATATATGAATCAAGCCATTTTAGTACATGGCCTGAAAGGCCCACCCAAGTTTTGAGATGATGTGGTAGTATGTTGTGGTCGATTGTGTCAAAGGCAGCACTTAGGTCTAAGAGGACCAGGGCAGAGACTTTGTTCGTGCCTGTACTGAGTCTGAGGTCATTTACTCTTTTGGTTAGGGCAGTCTCTATACTGTGATTTGCTCTAAAACCTGATTGGAATTTTTCTAAGATGTCGTTCTTATTAAGGAATTGGTTGAGCTGTATGAAGCCAGCCTTTTCAAGTATTTTGCTTATAAATGGGAGATTGGAGATCGGTCTATAGTTATTTAGCGTGTTATAGTCCAGGTTTGGTTTCTTTAGCAATGGCTTCACTACAGCAGTTTTAAAGGTGCTTGGGAAAACACCCGTGAGAATGGAGGTCTTAATGATCTATAATAAGAGTGTGGAGACATAGTTGAAATTGTTTTTCATGAGGAAGGAGGGAATGGGGTCAAGACTGCATGTTGACTGCTTGCTATGTTTAACAAGATTAAAGAGTTTGTTTTCTGTAATGGTGCTAAAATTCTGTAGGGTCAGTGGTTCCCTGCTAGGGGCATCATGGAGATATTTAGGGTCTCGAGTGATTTCTGCTCTAATGGCTAATATAATGTTAGAAGTGCTAGCTGCGAAATCTGAAGTTATCAGTGATCTGACACAGTGCTATAGCAAAATATAATAATGTGTTCAGGTTCGTACCCATTTTTTGCAACTAACTGTGCCCTCAACAAAATGCAGGTTACATAAACATTAATGACCATACCTGAAGACTTTGTACTTTTTCATCCAATTTCACCAGCAAAAAAAACGTATATTTGTTGTTTATTTCACAGGCTGTATGTTCCTGCTTAAGTGGAATGGAAAGCTCCAATCCCGCTGCTGGTTGTGTTCTGATGTCGGCCTGTACTGACAGCACCTGTCACACCACTGCTCAGTGTCAAACTGGGCAGGATGGGATTCCCAGGTTGGTGTGGGCAGCATATAGTTATTTGTGCAGTCTGCAGTCAATCCAATGTTAAAATGGACCGCACCTGCTTATATTTTTTAATTGTCATAATACTGATTTTTTGGAGTGTCTAATTGTTTGCAGTTGTGGTGTAGAAGGTAAGTGTTGGGCCACTAGTTGAAGGGTCATTGGTTCAAATTTCCCCACCGAAACATGGGTGGGGGGTGTGAATGCAGTTGAGAGAAGTCAGGGTGTTAGTTGGGGAAACCAATTTGAATCTGAAACGGTAATTTCGCTTCCAACGTTGTGGGTAGCTTTGGTGTGTTTAGTTGCATTCTAATTATGAAAGACTGAAAAAATTAGGAGGTCTGTTCTAAGCTTAGGGTGTCCTTGAGAAGGCACCTGAGCCCTACTGCTCCTGGGTGCTGCACCGCTCTCTGCCTACCACTTCAGCTGTTCATCTGTATGTGTGTTCACTTCATGCACAAATTCCCTCTGATGAAATGAAGAATCATTTTTATATATATGTATATATCATTTCTGTGCCACTAATGTTTATTTTATATATTGTATACTGTGTGCATGCTCTGGGGTTTATGTATTTTATTTTGTTTTTGCTTTTTTGTTTGCACTTTGTGACCCCTGTCTTGGAAAAGTAAAAATACATAATGCTTCTTTAAGCCATTAATCACCCCCAGTCATTGCATTAAACCAATAAAAATACCAACCTATTAAAAATAACCACAACATACAAGCTCAAGGTTTAGTTTTTGGTGTTCTGTTTTAGGTGTCTGTGCAGTGCTCAGGAAGTTGGAGATGGATACAGTTGCTATGGCACCATCATGAGGAGGATTGTGGAACTAAACCATGATGGCTCCTTAACAGGAGCGATCACATTGTTCAGTAAGATTGTCCAAATTATTGTATTCTTGACTATTTTGGTGATCATATATATGATCCACTAAGGGTAATAATGATTGTACCAGTCAGCATATTAATAAACACAAAAGGTTCTGCACAAACATTGCATACAAGAAATGACTTACTATCCCTGCTCTCAGACAAAGGATGTGAATTGAGTTTGAGCCAACGAGGGCCCTTCACAGCTCTAGTGCCATTACTGAGTTCCGCATTATCGGTGAGCAAAGTGGCATATCTCGTAATATATTTGCTAAGCACTTTCTTGTACTATATTTTGCTTAGTTCTTTTGAACTTGTTTTACATAAAGGGAGTTTCCGAATCCTCACTGTGCAAACACCACCTTATATTGGGCCAGCACCTTACCATGGAACTTGAAGGGAATGACCTTTGGACATACAGTGGGGAGAAAATCAGGTTTAAATCCGACAAGGTATTTCTACTCTTAACATCAATCAATGTGGAAGTTTTTCTCAAAATTCTTATTCTTGCGTTCTTGAATACATATGTTACGTTGATAAAAGATAATGCTGAATTATCTGATCACTTCCCTTATTTACTTCAGCTTTATAATTTCAGCAATTCATCTTTATGAAGGATCCAGACACAGTGTTTACAATAAGGCAGACTAATCTTGTTGCTTCCAATGGAGTCATTCATCTAATTGACAAACCCATCACAAATCTCCCAGCTGACGCTTCAAGCAGCACTCAGGTATATATATTTAACAAGATTGATTTTCTAAATGCCACAACCATCCATTCGTATGGGTGATATAACCTGTAAATAACATTTATTTTAAAAGAAAAACATTAATGCGTTCCTGTTGTGTTGAGTCAATTGATGTTTTATGTTTACAGTTTGCCAGCCAGACTATTGGAGACATCCTTGCAGAAGACACAAAATTTAATCGATTTGTATCTCTTGTAGATGTAAGTGAACTTGAAAGTCTTTTGGAGTAGCTTTTGGAGTTCCATTAAAGATGCAGTCCCCAATTGTTGATATTTTGGCTAAAGGGTCAATAAAAATTACATTCCCCACAGAATACTCACACACTCAAAGAGTGAGAGTCATTAGGGTCAATTTGCTTCATTTGACAAATAGTATTCCAATTGCAAACTGCACTTTTAATAAAATTTACACAAACCAGCCAACATACCAGAATAGCTGTTTCACCAATGTGTTCATGTATCTCCCTCAACAATGGAATTCTCTTTTCTGAATGACTGATGAGGTGGGAATTAACTTTGTATAACTTTGAAGTAGATCTCAAAAATTTGAATTACCATTCCATATGCACTTATGAATGGTAGCCATGAAAACTCTTGTAGCCAAATTAACGTTTTAATGACTTTTCCATGCTCTACTTTTTCTTAACGGATGCTATAAAGTACCAAATTAACCATTTATTTCGGTAGTTTATGCAAATAAAATCAGATCATGAATACAAACAGGAGATAAAAGGGGTAGCGGCCTTCAAGGTGACCAGTTCTGTGGAAATAATGACTTGGCAGAGTTCTTTGCCTTCACCTCGCCATTATTTCCACGGGACGGGTCACCTCGTCGGCTGTTATCTCTTACTAAAAGCAGTGTTTCTTACTATTTTTCTGTAAATGCTTTCTTTTTAGCCGCAGGAGACTGCAAATAGAAACTGCATGCAGGATGTTTTATATGCTTAAAGGTGCTATATGTAAGAAAGTTATGGAAAGAAATGCAAAAAATATAATGCTCCTGGTATGTCACCAGAGATTAGGGAAACCTTTTAATTCTGTTTTTACTGACAACAGTAATGCAGCTAGAAATTGTGTCATTTTGAATATTAATTTACAGCGTACAAATTCTGTTTGTTTTGGCTCTGGAGGAGGATAGTTTACAGTATTTTGAATTTTATTGCAGTACCAGTTTTTGCTATAACACTAAAAAAGCACCTTTAAATTCATCAACAAAACCTTGAGAGCAGGGTCCTACCTGAGTCAAAGTTATGAAAAGACAACACTCATAGATTGCACTATGTAGGACTATAAGATTGTTGTTTAAAGGTGGTTTTGACAGATATGGACACTTTTGACACCCATTTGTACCTTTGTTAGAACTGTGGAGCACCTATGCCTCTGAGAGGTCCTGGGCCGCTAACTGTATTCGTCCCCACTAATAATGCAATCGACAGGTTCAGGGATGGCAGTGTCCTGTACATGCTGTCTGAAGTGAGTTGCACCTAAGACTTATTTATTTCCACTGTCTGATATTTTTTTCTGAAATTCAAAACAATAAAATGTAAAATGCAATGAAAATTTTTCTTTATCACAATGGAATATATCTGACATGTACAGGCTCAACACAAGCTGCAAGAACTTCTAAAGCATCACATGTTCTCTGAGGCAGCGGTAATGACTTCTTGTCAGACTAACTTCTGATTCTTACCGTCCAAATTGATATTACTAATCAGACATTGTGTTTTTCTCCAAGGCTATTGTGTTGTATGCTTTCATTGTTTCCTGCATTTTTCTACAGCTTACGGTAGACCAGCTAGCAAGCATGCCTGAAATTCATACAATGGCCAAGCAAGTTATCAGCATTCAAATAACCAAAGATGTATGTGAGAGACACTTCCTTATTGCATTATACTTAACATGTACATTTATATCCATTGATGTTATAAATTGGATAAAGTTGTAGTTTTCACCAACAGTGTAGAGATTTTTAAAAGATGTATAAAGAAAGATCTTTTGAGTTTGTACTTGTTGTATGTCGTGTTTTTAGTACTGTTCATTCCTTTGGAAAAGAGGTGTATAAATGTCTGTGCTCATGTTTATGCTTTTCCATTACCTCTATTGTCTATTTACAGGGAAGAATTTTGTTAAGTGAAAAAGAAATACCCCTTGAGACGAGGGATATTATTGCATCCAATGGCATTATCCATCTAATTGACGGGGTCCTTGTCCCACCTTCCATTGTTCCTATATTACCACACAGATGCGATGTCAATGAAAGCAAGATTATTCAAGTAAGTGAGTCACATGTTGTTTGTGTATATTTTCATTCATCCAGGTCATGGTAGTCAAAGGAGCTAAGCTGTAAGCAACTGGACTTCCAAAAGGCTTCTTTTTGGCCTGATGATGAGGAACCAGTAGCTGTATCTCTGGATCAGTGGTCTTGTGTAATAGAAGCACTGTCAGAATCGGTTCTTCCATTCTAAAAGGTATTACTGTGTGATCTGTGATTCAAATCAGGTAGCATATTTGGGCATGTATCAAAAGTTTGGTGTCACTGTCACGGTTTGAGCCTTGACGCTCACGCGACCAATGGCGTGCAGGCAGCCATTAACCAGTGTTCCGGCTTGGCTGGTGATCAGTTTAACTGGTGATTTCTGCATGATTTCTCTGAATATTCATCACGCCTCTGCCTAGGCTACAACTTGCCTCTGCCTCCGTATCTCCATAATTTTGTCCCTAAGACAACAGTAGAAAGTTTCGCTTTCTATAAACACGATTTTGGCAATGAAAGTCTAATGAACGACTACACCAGTCTTATCCACACACAGTAAAAACATGCTGCATTAATAGTAACAAAATTCATACATTTAAAAGTGGTTTACCGGAGAGGGTTTGAACCAAAGAAAGGAGATTACTAGAGCCGACATTGGTGCCAGTTTGAGTTCCATCCTACTACGCCACGAATTGCCGAGCCTGTCGTCTTTCTATTTGTGATGTGAAATCTTTTTATTTGTGATGTGAATGCCTCCGTCTTGGATTCATTTATTTCTTTCCCCTCTTTGATTTGTCAGAGATATAGCTGTGTTTTGGAAATTGGACTTAAAGATCCTGGAGTCACCAATTCAGGCTTGATGAGACCAGTGTTTGCTACAATCACCTGTTAAGGCATCTTTTCCTCAAACTGTACAATCTATATGCCATCTTCCTTGTGACAACACCTGGGTCAACACCTGGGCCATATGACCCAGCTCATATGACATGCGCCTTAATTTCTTCCTGTCCTTGAGCAGCATTTGTGGAATGTGCAGGCAATTTTGAGTTTCTTAAGTACTCATGCTTTTCCTTACATATTTTGAGAATTTCTAAGTTTGTACTGCTTATGGTTGAATGAAGAACCTTCAACTTCCTCCAGAATTTGGAATAACTTATTACATTCACGAGTTACTGAGCTTCCTTATTCATCTGACCTCATTCCTCTCTTCTTGTTCACGGGCAACTGGACAAATTAAACATCTTTGATGATATGAAGCTTCGAGTGATATCCAGGGCACAAGGATGGAGGAGAGAGGAAGGAGGATGGAGGCAGCATATTGAGAAGCACCCAATTTCCTAAAATGAGTCTCTTCAAATGACCTTTAAGGTACTACATTGTTTTCTTTTCTCTGATGGTTCCGCAGGCCCAGATCTTTTCGAGAAACAGGGCAGGGCTGCTACAAAAATTGTCTGCAGAGTCTGTAGCCTCTCTCCAACACTGGGGTGTCTACGAGCCTCATGATAGAGTCGTACATCAGCTTCCTCAGCGAGTGCTTATTTCCCCTCATAAATAAAAAAAACATGATTAACCATTGCAGGTTAGCCTGGTAAACCAGCCCCTCCTACTGCATTTCATTTCGTACAGAGGATCTGGCAGTGCTGCATTGAGAAACGATTGCTGCCTGGAGGTGTAGACTCTGCTGAAGTTCAACACAATTGAACCTGCCATTACCCAATCACTAACGTGTGGTTTTGGCGCACACAAATAGCTTGGCTATAAGCCTACCTACACACTACAACGTCAAATGTTCAAATGTACTTCAAATGTAGCACAAAGTCGACGTCATCGCTCACGAACACTCCCTCTGTTTGTTGATTGGTAAAGATTCTACTGGAGTCATCCATT
>JARGSH010000110.1:0-36242 GCA_030340665.1 Neosalanx taihuensis | reverse complement strand
ACACCTAGGCTTGTTACCTGTTCTCTGACATATTGGCTTAGGTTACCTAGACTGGGGAGAAGAGCTTCACGTTTATCTTTAGGGCCAATAAGCAGTAGTTCAGTTTTGTTTTCATTTAATTTTAACAAGTTATTGCTCATCCAATGCGTGACAGCTGACAAACAGGAGGTTAGAGTGTAGAGCTGTGGTTTTGTTTGGCTCAAAATGAAAACGAGATATAAAGTTGTACCATTGGCATAGCTATGAAAGTCTATATTATGTTTTTTGATAATATTGCCCAGTGGTAGCATATATAATGAAAAAAGGAGGGGGCCAAGGCAGCTACCTTGAGCAACAACGAAGGGTACGTTGTGGTTTTTGGATACATGATATCCTCTACTAATTAGAATTGTCTTCCGGTGATGTATGACTCCCATTTTAGTCCATGGTCTGAAAGGCCCACCCAAATTTTGAGACGATGTAGTAGTATACTCTGGTCGATTGTGTCAAACGCGGCACTTAGGTGTTAGGAGGACCAGAGCAGGGACTTTGTTTGTGGCTGTACCGAGTCTGAGGTCATTTACTATTTTGGTTAGAAAAATTCCAATCAGGTTTTAGAGCAAATCACAGTACAGAGACTGCCCTAAGATGTTGTTTTTATTAAAGGTGTACTTCCATCGTGTTTTCATTAATTTGTGTGTGTTCTGTAGTATTAATAATTGCCCTGTGCGCTGGTTTTAATGAAAAAAATGTTCTAGTGCTTCTGTTTCAGGCTGTTTTAGTTTGGTAGAGGGGGTGGGGCCGGGAGAACGACACGATTTCACCAGAGGCACGCTCCCTGCAGCTTCCTTTGCCCCACAGTCAACTTGATAGCAGAGTAAGGTAAAGGGGAAAAGTCAACTTGACAGCGCTAAAACTGCACACAGAATGTCTACGGAGATACAGCCTTATGTGTTTGATCCTGAATCAGAAGAGGAAGGAGAGATGGCACAAGCACAGTCGCTTCCTGACCATTTGTCAATGAACGTTTCAGAATGGTAATATTTGCATGACAAAACAGTGCAAGTACCCGGCTAAATGCAGTTCAGTCATTCAACTAGCCTGCTAATCTTATGCGAGTCAGTCAAACAGGCTAACATTATTTAAAGCCCATTCGGTCAGTTTCTCTTATATGTATTTCCACGTCTACGTCACGCCGAAGGCCCTTTTCGCATTGGGTCGTTTTTCTGCCTATTGTGTTCTTTTGACTTATATAGAAAACGGGGATAGAAAAACATTTTGATATGCAGCATGCATATGCAACTCGGGGTGATCTATCATATTTCAAAAGAGCAAGTACTAAACGGTTTCTCGTGGAAGTACACCTTTAAGGAATTGGTTGAGCTGTTTGAAAACAGCCTTTTCAAGTATTTTGCTTATAAATGGGAGGTTGGAGATCGGTCTTATAGTTATTTAGTGTGTTCTAGTCCAGGTTTGGTTTCTTTTAGCCTGGTAAACCAGCCCCTCGTACTTCATTTCATTTTGTACAGAGGTTTCTGGAACAGAGACCGTCAGAAACGATTTGTTGGAGGTGTGGCCTCTGCCTTTACCCAATAGCTAACGCCTGGTCGTCACGTATGCAATTAGCCTACCTACGCACTACAATTCAAATATAGCACACAAGGTCAGCGTCACGGCTAACGAACACACCCTCTGTTCGCTGATTGGATCGGTCTTGCTCGGACTTGCTAATATGACCCTCAAGAGATTCCGGTCCAGACCCTCTGTACAAAATGAAATGAAGTGCAAGGGGCGGGTTTACCAGGCTAGGTTTCTTTAGCAGCGGCTTCACTACAGGAATTTTAAAGATGCTCGTGAAAACACCTGTGAGAATGGAGGTGTTAATGATTTGTAATAAGGGTGTGGAGACGTAGTTGAAATTGTTTTTCATAAGGAAGGTGGGAATGGGGTCAAGGCTGCATGTCGACTGCTTGCTTTGTTTAACAAGATTATAGAGTTTGTCTTCTGTAATGGCGCTAAAATTCTGTAGGGCAGGGGTGTCCAAACTTTTTACCAGGGGGCCGGATTTGGCGAGGTGAACATGTGTGAGGGCCAACCATTGTAAGGACACGATAATAACACAATAGGAATAATAATAATATTAAAGGGCATGTTGCAGGGTTCAATAAATAACAAATTTACACCACTTTCTTGTTGATAATACACATTTAAACTGTTATCCATTGTATTTGATGTTGATGGGTATCACAAAACAGAATATAATACGAAAAAGTGTTGCAATTCGCAGCCCCTCAAAACATTCTGTGACGTCACATTGGGGAGACAACCTGTAGATGACAGACCGAGAGAGCCATAGAGACAGACGAGGGAAGAGACAAGTCAGCGTGTTTAGCAGCAGTAGATGCATACATACAATCCATATATATATGTAGATAGATATACAGATAGCCTAGATAGGCTGATACATATTTATATATAGAGAGGGAGGGCGATAGGAGACCGCTAGATAGCAAAGTATGGATAGTTAGCCAGATAGCTAGACACACATTTTTATAGGCAGGTGGGTTGGTAGGATTCATATAAAATGGTCAACTATTGAGTTTATTCTGGCTGTAAAAACACAAATCTAACAGGGCACAGGGTCCATGACTCTCGACCAGCGATCAAAACGCACTCACTTTCCTACAACACAAGCTTTCCACAGCAGTTTTCATGGGGCAGCACCGCCCACACAAACGTGAAACACAGCAACACGGACGCTTATTCTCCTCGTTGTCGGTAAGCGGTGTTGATGATAGTGATGAGGAATGTATGAAACATGTGCTATATAAATAAACTTGTCTTGCCTTATGAAATTAATCATACTGAAGAAACATTGTGAAGATATGAACAGCCTATTCGGGGGCGGCAAAGTTTGCAACATTTAGCTAAACTCTACTAGATGAAGATGTTGGAGCTAGTAGGCTGTCACTGCAACGTGAGAAACTAAGTGGATCTTCCAAGTAGTTGTTATGTTGTTAGTTCAGATAAGTGCTGGTGTACTCTGTCACTAGATATAAAGACAACTTGTTACTCAGTAAAAATGTTATTGTATGCACTGCTGATCGTTCACTAGGTCCAGTGTTCATTGCTGCGTTGCTTCACCAACTCTCCACTCATTCTCTGACCACGAACTGAATTGGCTTTGATGACCATCAGTTCTTGGCAATTGCTGATTTAGACACTCACGTCTAACAGGTTCAAAACTGTGTGGCTGCGTAAATACTATTTATGGTTCTTGCAACCTCTTTCTCATCCCAGCTAGTCGCAGTTCTAGCAAAGATCGTATAGATTAGAACCAGTCTCTGCTGAGACTACCTTCTCAAGTCCCCAATGTGATGTCATCACCAAATTCGTTAAAAAACAAAAAGGACAATAAATGGTCTTAAACAGATTTTAGAGACATTTTTTAAATGGTATACATTTCTTGAGTGCTTTAAGTACCTACTAATCGACAGTGGTGGTTAACCTGCAACATGCCCTTTAATAGTACTACTAATAATAATATGCAAATTAAGTACTTAATGAATTTTGTGTTGCAATGGCATAGTTTTTATGTCTTCACATAAAACACAAATGAAAATGTGTGTTTACCAAAATTACTGTGCATTTTATATTTGAAGACCAGCAATAAAATGCAGAAAAGGTCTGAGTGAAAAAAAAAACACTATTCATAATTCACTGTTATACATAACATACTAATATTCACTGTTACATGCAAACTGTAAACATGAATTTATACCATGTGAACAAGAAAATAGCACTAACATTTACCTTATTCAGAAGTACAAACCACTGAGAGTTTTGATCACAATCACACACACACATTTTAGAATTTATTTAGCCTACCCCAGAAGACTAAACAAGTAACTCTCCTGCACTAATGTGATGGGTGGTACTGAGATTTCGATTGCTGCAAAAATGCTAAGTCTGGCTCAAACGCAGTGGTTTTGATGATGTCACGCAAGTGAGAGTCACTTAGTCTTGTCCTCACGCAGTTCTTGTTAAAGTTCAAAAGTGAGAATGTCTTCTCGCACAGGTATGTCGAGCGAAATAAGCTCAGCATTGTCTTGGCAAATGTCCGAATCTCTTGGAGCCTGTCTTTATCCAGCTGGTGTCGACTCCAACAGTCTGTGTCAGTGTCACACTGCAGTTCAACGAGAATTGCAACCGGTTCTGTCCTGACGTAATTGCCTGTTGTGCTTTCCACAACATATGTCGGCCATTTTCTCCCGGAGTGGAACACCACAGAAAACCGTGTTCATTCTCATCCTGGCTCGCTTGCTGTTGCGATTGTGGGGGCAGAAGCAACTTAAGATACCCGAGTGGTCATCATGTCGTTTTGAAGTGTTCTTGTGAATGTTGTGATTAGATATTGTTTTCCCCATTTTTACAGTGTTCATTGGTCAAATAAACGTCCGTATTAAAGAACTTAATCCTGCTGTGTTGGTAAGAGAGCTAATAATAGCAACATCACACGACATAATAGCAAGATGTATGATTTTTCTTTGCGAAATAAAACCACGAATAATGCCTACCAAAGGACAAACTAGTAAGTGTGTTGTGGTCAAAAAACAAGAATACTGTTACAATGTCGATATACTTTGGGTTGGTACTGCCATAAGCCGCTGAATAATTGAAGAAATGGCAAGGTGGTGAAGACTATTAACACCTCCCCCAGACCGGTTCTCTGCCTGGCCACGCAGTTATGCGCGTGATTTAGCACAACAAAAGAATCACCGGCATTCTGCGTGGGTAGTTATGGCTCTGTAGCTGTAGGGTCAGTGGTTCCCTGCTGAGGTATTTAGGGCAAAATTTCTGCTCTAATGGCTAATATTTTATTCGTGAAGAATTCTGCAAACTCTTCGCATTTTGACGTGGTGGCTAGACTAAGCATCTAAAACTGGCACAGGATTAAGCAGTTTTTCCATTGTGGAGAATAATACTCTTGTGTTGTGATGGTCTGGAATAATTTTTGATGGATTGATTCTTCTTTCTGCACTTCTGGCATTGTTGTAGGTGATAATACATTGTTTTAGGATTATACGATTGACTTCTAATTTAGATTTTCTCCATGCTCGTTCTGCTGCTCTGCATTGCATTTTTTCTCTTTTATTGAATCATTTATCCATGGTGAGGTTTTAACTTGTGAGCTGGGTTTTAATTTTAAAGGAGCAACTTCCAGCTACATTACCAGTCTGTATGTAGTCTTCTGAAATGAACCTGTGCTTGAGGCATTTTGGTACATTGTGTTTGTTTTTACATAGCCTAAAACAAACTGAAACAAGCTGCTTGTTGTCACTGACAGAAATTTAAATTTATGTGATGAACCATACTGTTTCCATTAGATCACATGATTATTTAACAGTGACTTTTTTATTCTTTTATAATTACTGTAGGTTTTGAATGAGCTCACTTAAAAAAATCCTGCCCCAGACATATTTCAATCGTAGCACAACAACTACCTGGTTACTACTGCCAGATCCAGAGATCAGCTGAATGGATTCGAAAACAGTGAAATTCAACTGTTTTGCTGTAAGGGAATAGGGAAATATAGCATATTTCCCAAAAAGTGGAGTGTTCATTTTAAGATAGTGTTTTGAAATCATTTGTGTCACATTTAATGAAGTGCTTTGGTCACCACATCTGTACTCTCTTATGTATAGTATGAATCCTTCAGACTGGACGAGGAGAAGAAAATCCAATCAGATGGCCAACAGGTGTCCCCAGATGTTTATTTCATGAGACAAACTATTGGTAATGCTTGTGGGACAATTGGATTAATCCATGCTGTGGCAAACAACCAAGAACGTCTGGAATTTGGTAAGTGTAAGTAAGAGTGAATTTATGTAATGGTTATTGTTGTATTGTGGTTTTTGTATTACTTTTTTGACTAAGTAATGGTGATCTAGTAAATTTAGCATAGGCCTATTTTAAATTATTTTAGGTCATGTGCCTGTAAGATTTATTGTAGAATTGTTCCTTATGGGACAGTTGTTGTTTTCAGACACTCTAAACAGGCCTGAACAAAGAAGGATAATGTTCATACAGGGTGAGGGAGCATGATGATGATGCCTAAAAGCACCTGTAAAGACGTTTGCACGGACAACAGTTTTTTTTTTTTGGTGTATTGTCTCCGACCTGCCTGCATGTCCACTCTTTCCTTGATGGTGTGGCTATCACTCAACACCTGCAGCATTAACGCAACAAGACTCACTATAGCTGCTGTGTGTTTGTCCTCCATGCTGAAACAAAAGTCAACAAAATAAAAAAAGAGAGCATCTGCATATATTTTGCAGAATATCTTGCTTTCATAAGCTCAGTCCTGGTTTCATTCCTCACTTAAACTATCTGAGGATTTAGTTAACCTCTAGTGTGTACAATTCCTACCCGACTAAAGTCTGTGCGTTAGCATATGTAAACACATCATGGGTCTGCTAAAGAGGTTTGAAAAATCTTGGTAGTTGTTCGAAGGCTTATATGAAGCTGATGCCAGCACTATTAGCCGTGCGCTAAATATCTAATAGTTTATGTTGTTTTAAAGTAACATTTCACTTTTTTGGGGAATAAGCTCATATCCCAACTATCTTGGAGTTAAACAGTTGAGTTTTACCGTTTTTAAATCCATTCACCAGTCTCCGGACATGGCAGTAGGATCTCCGAATCTTGCAGTAGCACTTTAGCTGTTAGCTTAGCATAACTCATTGAAGTGGATTGGACCAGTTAGCATGCTAAGGGAGTTGGAAAAATAAACCTATTTTCCAAAAAAGTGCAGTGTTCCTTTAAGACCCCACTGTATGGAAAGTTGTAAGTACATGTTACAGCTATGCTTGGCATTACACACATCACCTCTGTCTGATCAGACGTGATACTCGGCATATCTCCCATCTCAACATCTCAACTTAAACTGAGGTGCAGTCTTAGTGTGTTGCTAATAAGCAGTATAACTTTCCCTTGAGACACTAATGCTGCAATTGATAGCTCTTCAGTGCATACATAAGGCAGACATTTTGTTTTTTTCTCCCAACTTTTTTTTCTCCCTTTTTGTCCCAACACAACTAGCTTCACTAGACTACAAACAGGTTCACTAGTTAGGAAACAGATGTGTGATAGAATTTAACAAGGAGAATTACAGACCAAACAGAAGAAAAGACTGAGAAGGAGCATTTATTAATCAGGATGAATACAGTGCCAGGTATGTGTTTGGTAACAGCTGTGAAGTGCTCTATGATATACTGGTACCTCAACAATGGTTTATCATGTTTGTGCTAAATCAAATGCCAGGCAGTATAGAGGAACACCTAAAGCTATGTCTTGTGTTTGTAAGAGTTCAGGCATCTGTCGAAACCATTACGTGGCAGTTTGATTGAAGCAGTAGCTGCTTTTGTTATGGCTGTTACTGTATTGTTGCCTCATTTGACAGAGAACATTTTTTCAAATAAATGTGTTGTTAAGCCAATGTACATTTGTGTAAAATGTAACTATATCAGTTTATTAACCCACTGAGAATTAGAATAGTTTTGGGTGGGGGAAACAGATCCCTAAAATGCATTAAAGAAAGATGCATGTTTCAAACCATACAATAAACACATGCAAGTGGACACAGAGGCAGCACCTGCCATTCATAATGCAAGGCACTAGCAAAACAATCGGCCAGAAATCACCTGTTAATTTAGTAGTGTGGAGATACATAAGTTGTGCTGGTGTCAGGTGGTGTCGGAACATTTTAATGAAAATTTGTTAAAAACTTCATTTTCAGTGAGCAGGTTAAACATTTCCAATTTGAACTGTTCCTACATGGTACAATTTAAACTAAACTTCTACCATACGTGCCTGTTCAGACATGTTGCAGTTCAGAAAGATAAGGACACAATGAGACTGTTCAGTCTTGCCTGAGTAGGCCTCATGAAAATATTTCCTTCACTAAACACCCTTCAAATGGGTGCACAGGTAGCAGGGATAAGCAACACCTATGTGGTTGTGGCAAAGGATGCAGGAAATCTGCATATTTGGTTGACAAAACATTTGCCATGGTATTGAGTCAAAATTCTGCTCACCAATTAAGTTCATATGTATTCAACTGAGTTTGTACGGATGGCTTCTCAGAAGTCTTGTTAGTCATTTTTCACAATCAGTACAGTTCATTGTGAGTCTGTGTATGTACATTTTCTGCATAAATCACATTGTTTCAGTTAAGATATACGCAATGCTGCAAAACGTAGAAGTTTGGGTATGCATGCCTAATAGAAAAAGTTGTCAGTTATTACATGACCAAAATTTTTCAAGTTGTATTAGATATGTACAAATACTTTTCAATTAAACTTAGTGGTGCATGATGTTTTGAAAAACACCAAGATACAAAGGAAGCGTAATTCTGAACCCAAGTGTCAAAACAGAACTGTTTAATGCTTTAGGTTGGGATCAAAACATATGTTTTCATAAATCACAAGTCACCTGCCTCATTCTCTCTGAAGTGGTATTACCATTCGAAGTCTGATTATTATTTCACATTTATAAATAGTTTACCAAAACCCTCACCATTATCACATTTCTGGAGTTGTTAGATTGTGGCAATTATCTGATTATAAGGTATTGGATTAACACACCTAGATTTCTCCCCAAAAATCTCGGGGTTTTTTTTCCACTGCAAAAAAAAAGTAAACCAGTAGTTTACTACAGTTAATTCTGTAGTGAAGATGAAACATTTAATGCTTGAAGAGAATGAAATAAAACCCTTGATATACTATGTCCTTGATGAGATGAAATACAGAAATGGAGTAACACTCCAAAAGGTGCAAAAATACAAAAATAAATAAAGGTGTGGGGTTCAGAAGTGTGGAAAGACAGTTGCAGTTTTTGGAAGTCGCTAAGGGCAGTGTGTTGTAAAGTGAAAGGAGACACCACCACTGGTGGGTCTGGTCCTACAACATAAAAACCAGGTTTTTAGTATTTAAGTGCATAGAAACTTGTCCATGCAGATTATTACAATATCTGATTACTCTCAGTTATCAGATTTTTATTGACATGTGAACAGGTCCAATGATGGCTACCTTTTTTATTTGCAACTATTGCCTTGTGAATACCTTTTCAAAGAATTACAATTTTACCTTTGGCATGTTTGGTTTTGGGTAATACAATGAAATGTAAAAAGGCCTTTATTCTTTCTTTTTTCCTTCTTGTAGTGCCCCACATCATGCATATGGATGAGATAGGTGTTAGGCACAGGTAAGTCCTTATCCCTCATGGGCCAAGGTAATAATGGCACATTAGTATGGGTTGCCACTGTCCCTTACTGCCACCCATACCATCATTTTGCAGTGTCTGAAACTTGAGAAAAGGGAGAATAAAGGCCATTTTACAATTTATTGAAATGCTGTATGAAATGTATGCATGTAGGGTTGTAAAATTCGGGGAATTTTTGAAGTCGGAAACCTTCCATGGGAATTTTTGGGAATTAACGGAAATAAAAGTTGAAGGTTGGGGGCATCAATATAGTTGGTAGAAAAAATATTGTAGCATAATCTTGGCTAAAATAATCAGATTTGTGTAAAGTTTATAGTATGCTGTTCCTCACTGATAAGGACATAGGACACACTTTCCTGCAGTGCGATTGAGGCCACACCCCATACATGCATTTTGCATTCCTCTATTACATGCACAATCCATAGTATTCGCAAACAACATTATTACGTCATGGCGGCCATATTGTTGACATCTAGAAGTGCTGGACGGCGCGAACATTTAAAGGTGTACTTCCACGAGAAACCGTTTAGTACTTGCTCTTTTGAAATATGGTAGGTCACCCTGAGTTGCATATGCATGCTGCATATCAAAATGTTTTTCTATCCCCGTTTTCTATATCAGTCAAAAGAAGACAATAGGCGGAAAAACGACCCAATGCGAAAAGGGCCTTCGGCGTGATGTAGACGTGGAGATACATATAAGAGAAACTGACCGAATGGGCTTTAAATGATGTTAGCCTGTGACTGACTCGCATAAGATTAGCAGGCTAGTTGAATGACTGAACTGCATTTAGCCGGGCACTGTTTTGTCATGCAAATATTACCATTCTGAAACGTTCATTGACTAACGGTCAGGAAGCGACTGTGCTTGTGCCATCTCTCCTTCCTCTTCGGATTCAGGATCAAACACATAAGGCTGTATCTCCGTAGACATTCTGTGTGCAGTTTTAGCGCTGTCAAGTTGACTTTTCCCCTTTACCTTACTCTGCTATCAAGTTGACTGTGGGGCAAAGGAAGCTGCAGGGAGCGTGTCATGCCTCTGGTGAAATCGTGTCGTTCTCCCGGCCCCACCCCCTCCACCAAACTAAAACAGCCTGAAACGGAAGCACTAGAACATTTTTTTTCATTAAAACCAGCGCACAGGGCAATTATTAATACTAAAGAACAGCGCAAAATGAATGAAAACATGATGGAAGTACACCTTTAAGTTGAACTGACAGGTTTTGTCATGATTTTATCATCTAAATCTATGGAAGCCCGTTTCCGCCACTTTAAATGAAAGTTTTTTATGAATTGCGAGATAGTATCTCACAATTCTAACTTAGTATCTCACAATTCTAACTTAGTATCTCACAATTCTAACTTAGTATCTCACAATTCTAACTTAGTATCTCACAATTCTGACTTAGTATCTCACAATTCTGACTTAGTATCTCACAATTCTGACTTATTATCTCACAATTCTGAGTTACTATCTCGCAATTCTGAGTTACTATCTCACAATTGTGAGAGCCTAGGCATTGGGCAGACACCCCAGCCTACATTCCCATGGAGATAGTATCTCACAATTCTGACTTATTATCTCACAATTCTGACTTATTATCTCGCAATTCTGAGTTACTATCTCACAATTCTGAGTTACTATCTCACAATTCTGACTTATTATCTCACAATTGTGAGATTCTATCGCAGTAAAATACCATCTCAACGCGTGGCAGAGAATCATTCATGGGCCAATATAGGTCAAATCGTTCGTTAGGTTACAGTCTGTTTTGTTGGCGATTCAAGCACTCGGTGTGGATTATACACTGCATTTGCTTTGATTGTAATACATTAAAACGGAGTGATTGTGGCATACACCATTGTGTACAACTACCCCATCCATGACTCTTAATAAGAGACGGACAGTTTCTCTGTCTGTAATTATGCCAGCAATCCAGCATTTCTGATGCATCCATCTGTAGCCGTGTTGTTGACCCGACATCTGTAGCTGCTGATGGATGAACTCTGCCACCTCGACAACATGCGTTTTATTACGCCTGCGCCAGAGCTGGTTTCTTGTCAAAGTTCTCTGTAAAGTGCGGAGGCTTATTTCAATGCCATGCTCTTCATCTAATAGCCTCCAAATCTCACTTTGTGTGAAACCACGTCGAAAATATCCTTCAATGATCGTATCCATTTTGAATGACCATGGGAATGTAGGCTAGGGTGTCTGCCCAATGCCTTTAGGCTATCTCACAATTGTGAGATAGTAACTCAGAATTGTGAGATAGTAACTCAGAATTGCGAGATAGTAACTCAGAATTGTGAGATAATAAGTCAGAATTGTGAGATAATAAGTCAGAATTGTGAGATACTAAGTCAGAATTGTGAGATACTATCTCGCAATTCATAAAAAACTTCAATTTAAAGTGGCGGAAACGGGCTTCCATAATATGGAAGCCCGTTTCCGCCACTTTAAATGGAAGTTTTTTTATGAATTGCGAGATAGTATCTCACAATTCTGACTTAGTATCTCACAATTCTGAGTTACTATCTCGCAATTCTGACTTACTATCTCACAATTCTGAGTTACTATCTCACAATTGTGACATAGCCTAAAGGCATTGGGCAGACACCCTAGCCTACATTCCCATGGTCATTCAAAATGGATACGATCATTGAAGGATATTTTCGACGTGGTTTCACACAAAGTGAGATTCGGACGCTATTAGATGAAGAGCATGGCATTGAAATAAGCCTCGCTTTACAGAGAACTTTGGCAAGAAACCAGCTCTGGCGCAGGCGTAATAAAACGGATGTTGTCGAGGTGGCAGTTCATCCATCAGCAGCTACAGATGTTGGGTCAACAACACGGCTACAGATGGATGCATCAGAAATGCTGGATTGCTGGCATAATTACAGACAGAGAAACTGTCCGTCTCTTATTAAGAGTCATGGATGGGGTAGTTGTACACAATGGTGTATGCCACAATCACTCCGTTTTAATGTATTACAATCAAAGCAAATGCAGTGTATAATCCACACCGAGTTCTTGAATCGCGAACAAAACAGACTGTAACCTAACGAACGATTTGACCTATATTGGCCCATGAATGATTTTCTGCCACGCGTTGAGATGGTATTTTACTGCGATAGAATCTCACAATTGTGAGATAATAAGTCAGAATTGTGAGATAATAAGTCAGAATTGTGAGATAATAAGTCAGAATTGTGAGATACTATCTCCATGGGAATGTAGGCTAGGGTGTCTGCCCAATGCCTTTAGGCTATCTCACAATTGTGAGATAGTAACTCAGAATTGTGAGATAAGTAAGTCAGAATTGCGAGATAGTAACTCAGAATTGCGAGATAGTAACTCAGAATTGTGAGATAATAAGTCAGAATTGTGAGATACTAAGTCAGAATTGTGAGATACTAAGTCAGAATTGTGAGATACTATCTCGCAATTCATAAAAAAACTTCCATTTAAAGTGGCGGAAACGGGCTTCCATACAAGTGCTCTACGCACACGTTGACCTTCGGACAATATCTGCCGTTCTTGTAGCCAATGTAATGTTCGCAAAAATGCATTAAACTGATACGGGAGGTAACGCTAACGCAACGTAAGCTTTACTTTTTTTTTTGCGACATTCAGAGTATTGGAACATTCATTGGTCATTATATATAGGTGATTGTGCACCAGTTTGGATAAAAAGTTAAATGCATGTCTCATATTCACCTTATTCTGGAACCGACCATGGGCGGCGTGACGCTGTTCCGTATTGTAACGCTATTTCAGGGTACTATGCGCCCTAATGCAACCTTCTACTGTCTATGAATGCAACTCAGCTGATGTTACTTGAAATCTAACGATCTAAAATACCGGTCCATGCATCTAGTATCGGAGTAAGCTATGCAATTAGACTACTGCTCCATGCTTCTAAATGTAATATTTCTGAACGTCACCAAACACGATATAAAACATTGTAACATTTTAGTGTGGGAACTTGGCTCAGCCAGAGGATAGGCAAACCGGGACCGAACTAAATATACAACGCCTTCAGAGCAAAATAACATCGTATTCCACAGGATCCGCACACAAAACAACTAGATTAACACATGAGAATGATGGCACAGGAAATTATGATGTTGGGAGAGTGCAGTGAATCCGTGCGCTTTGCCAAATGTAGAGAGCTGGGTCGTCAGTGACTTGCTGTCGGTGCAGATGGGTCAGTCAAGTGCAGGTGTAGCTATCTATGAAACAGCGCGACAGGCTGCTCATTATGCATTACCTAAAGTGAAATTAATCTATTGGTGGCTTGCAGAAGCTAAACGTGAGATGTTGCTAGGAAAACAGTAGCTTAAGCAACGTGGTCTGCAGTTAGGAAAGTAAAAATTACAATGGCCATTTTATTAATAATTTTCTGTTCGTTCGTTTTTTTTTTTTTCCTCAAATCTCCCTACTGCTCCGCGCTTCTACATTTAATGTTTCTGAACGTCACCAAACACAACATTAAACATTGTAACATTTTCGTGTAGGAACTTGGCTCACGTGAAGCGGAGAGCGCTGCGTCGTCAGTGGCTTGCTGTCAGCGCAGGCGGCTCAGTCAAGTGCAGTTGTATGCGTGTGTGTTGTCTAGCATCTTAATCAGCATTGCCTAAGGTGAAATTATTGTATTGGTGGCTTGCAGAAGCTAAACGTAAGATGCTGCTGGAAAAATAGTATCCTAAGCAACGTCTGCAAAGTTAGGGAAGTTAAAAATACAATGGCCATTTCCGTGAATAAAAAAAAATGCCTTTCTGCACACACATGTTTATTTATTTTTTGACAAATTGCCCCCTGCCTCAGCCCACCGCTGCATGCTATAGTCCAGTCATTCTACAGGAATAAGGGGGTCAACCTACCACAAATTGCAATAGTAATGATTGTACTGCCAAATTAATCCTTATACACCAGAGAATCTACCATGAAGTTTCTCCTAAATTTTAAGCATTGGAACATCTAATTTGCATAATCCAAGATGGCGGACCATAAATATCACTTTTACTGAAATAACTCAAAAACTATTAACTTTGGATTACATAGTTGTATTGAAGTTGAATATAAACTTGTGCATTGTGGACATTTTGGTACTAATTGTATTTTTCTATCAGCAGTACTTTGTGAGATATGACAGGGTTGAAATAATGAGTCTAGATTCAATGTTGAGTAAAATACGAAAAAGATTACATTGTTTCCAAGATTGCTTCAAATTTTTGGTTGTCTTGTTGTGCTATTTTACATTCAGCTTAATTTAACTCTTCCCAAAGTTCAGAAAAATACAAACCGTTCTAATAATGTAGTCAGTAATCTATAGTCTTTCGAACCCATTGACTCGCTTAGAAATGTTGCCACTCGTTGCTGATTGGAACCTCCCAGGAAGCTGCCTTCCAGTCCGAAAGTTTACTGAACAAACATTGTGGTACACTGAATCTGCAGCATGGAGGTCGTTCACACAGTCAATTCTGGCTCTGACTTTTGTTGCCCACTCATCATTTCTCTGTATACAAATGTCATGTATACAATATTATTTTCTTCTGAAAGTCATACGTCCTGACTTGGATAAGTAGTGTGTCTTTGACTTTTCCAGCATAGGGATCAGGGGTCCTTTCCACAGAACAAACAGTGTTTGCTGAAGATAAATGGCTCCTCTAATGAACGCAGAGTATGAACAAGGCCCAAGAAATTAAAAGAATCAGAACCAGCTGCTTTTCTCTTGAATGCCTCAATTTCGCGTGGGTTACAGAATTTACTTCTGCAGGAATTATGAACATGTTCTCCAGGTTTCACAGAACACTCACCACCTCTTTCTGCATTAGCTTTTGTTATGGCATCACATCTGGGTCAGTTTAGAACTTAATTGGTTGTAAAGTATTGGTTCTCTACACAGAACACACATTTCATCCATTATTCAGATTCTTTCAGTCTTTCAGGCTTAAGGACATAAGGGTTTCTTAAAACGTACCAGAGGTTGACAGTAACTTAGTAAATCTACTCAAGTACTGTACTAAAGTACAATTTTTGAGCATCTGAACTTTAATTGAGTATTAAACATTTTGGCAACTTGTGACTTTCACTTCACTACATTTCCAACACAAATATTTAGGGCTGGGTATCAATTTAGGACATGGCGATTCGATACGATTTTCGATACAGGGCTCATTATACGATACAATTTTCGATACAGTGCAATTTAATTCGATTTGATTCCAATACCGATACATATTACTTTATAATTATTACTCAATGTAATTCACCCAATAAAACCAGACAAATATTGTTATGTTCAATTTATTGAACAGGAAAGTCAATGCTTTTTACTGAATATGTCACAGAAAAGGTGCCCAGTCTCACTAGGTACCTGCAGTCAACTTATAAAACCATTTGTGCAAAAGAATACAATATGGCTAATGTACATTTGTACTCAACAAAGTACATTTACTACATTTTTGTTTAGAATCACTAGTGCATTCTTCTGTGCAGTAGCTACTGGGGAGTGAATTGATATTAATAGCCAGAATATCGATATTACAGTATATAGTTTTTACAAATATCGATATATATATATCTCGGTATCGATTTTTTTTTATCACAGCAGTACAAATATTGTACTTTTTACTCCACTACATTTGAAATGTGGGCATCGAATACAGTACCAAAGGCGTCGCCAGACAGATTTCACTGTGACACGTATTGGTCTGTAGTGCCCCAGTATAAATTTCACCAGTAAAAAAAAATGATCATTATTGTTTGTTTTTACCTTTGTGTCACCATTTCCATGTGGATGTAAATGTTACAACTTTACTTTTTACGTGTAATGTGTAAGGCAGCTAGCAGAGGTAAACTTTCCGCAGCCGTCTTACGAGCTAGCTCAGGCTGTAAATGGAAGTAGCCTAGGGTTAGGGTGATAGTTTGATTATGCAAACTGGTCCCTTACATGTATAGTTAATTTGCAACCTTTTTAACAGTTAAGCAGGACAGTTAACAATTTTAATAGAATTTTGGGATTTTCAATATTGCTGCTGGCTAGCATGACGTTTGGGCTGTGGACGCATTGTTCAAGGTATGTGACATCTCAGAAAGTACTGCAGATAGAGAGATAAATTTGGTACCAAAATGTTCACAACAAGCAAGTTTATATTCAACGTCAATACATTTATGTACTCTAACATTAATAGTTTTTAAGTTATTTAAGAAAAAGTGATTCTGGTCTGCCATCTTGGATTTATGCAAATTAGACCATGTTCCAATGTGAGGAATTTAGGAGAAACTTGATGGAAGAGTCTCTGGATCATGACAATTACTTTGGGACCAGAACTATTTCTATTGCAATTTGTGGTGGGTCAATCAGTAGAATGACTGGACTACTATGCATGCTATCCAGCTACCCAGTGGAGTTCATTAACCTCGAGTGATGAGGCACAATCTCTCCATCCAATCTTTTTAGGTGTCTTTCTGAGTAAGCTATCCATCTTTATTTGCAAGGTTTTCCAACGTAGCTGACTTGCTGTAGCAAACCGGACCGGAAGTAATGTTACAATCGCGGAAGACGAGCAACTTTGAAAATGGGCGTGTCCGAATAAGGTGAATAGACAACTATCCCAAAATAAAGGCAGGATCTGTTGAGTCGTTTGGTAAAATAAAAGCCCTGGTTATTACAGTATTTGCAGCTTTACGGCACATTAAGTGAAATAGCATATTTTATTACGTATGCCATCATAGAGCGCCCTGTACGCTGTGACGGACTATCACTTAACCAAAATGTTTTCTAAATTTCATAAAATGATGGACACAACTTTTGGGTTAGGAGGTATTTATTATTTAATTCTAACGTTACCTGTGGAAAAGTGATCGGAACAGACTTTAATGTGAGGAGTTGGTTGAAAGTCCCCCGTTACAACAAGCCACAACTCTTGCCTGCGCCAGCTTAACTCCTCAGTCTCTTTTCCTTCCCACTTTCTGACAGTAGGTAAAGAATAAAAATGAACTTTGTGGTTCTTGTTGCTGCTGTTAGAACAGCCATGAATTACACAACAAACCATCGCAGATTGGAGAAAGTCAGATAAGGATGCCAGGAGTGTCAGGTGCCATAGTAGCCTATCGATCGCTTATTCCAGGTATGTCAACAATATGGCCGCATAGAACGTTGATGACGCTGATCGAATACTATGGATAGCTTCTAGAATTCTGATGAGCTGAAGCTACCTTTCTCAGCTCACAACAAATACTACTGAGGCCACACATTTCAACCAGAGGAATACATGCAGTCAAGTAAGTTTTGAGGATATCATGAGGTAGATGATATTTAATCTATGATATTAAAGTAGAAAAAATGTGCTGGTGCTAGCTTACAGGGAAACCAGATATGGTAAATGTAAGCTATCTAGGAACATTTCATTAAAGAAAACTAAATTTAAGCTATTTTCAACATTTCATTGAAGAGGTTAGCTCATCATGGTGCTGCTACAGCAAAATGTGTTAGTGCTAGCTTACTGGGAAACCATATATGCTAAATGTTAACTATGATGCTGTTTCTCCAGCTTCTTGCTAGATGGCTTTATGTACAAATAAATCAGAGTCAAAATGCTTATATTTATGTTGGTATATGACTCACAATAATTCCCATAAATTCCCAAAAATTCCTGTAATTCCTGTGCAAAGTTACCAGTTTGAAAATTCCCAAACTTCCTGTGCCATAGTTTCCATGAAAACTTCCTGGAATTTTTGCTCCCTTTTGCAACCCTATATGCATGCTATGAATGTGAATGGTAATGTCATGTGTGAAATAAATATTTCAGTATAGTTATATAAAGTAGAGAGGGGGAAAACATTTGTGTGATGTGAGCTAAAGTGTGCTCCAGAGAAAAAAATGTTCACATTCACATAAGGCTGCTCGATTATGGAAAAAATCTGAATCACGATTATTTGTGCCAAAACTGAAATCACGATTATTCAAACGATTATTTTGTTTTACTCAGTAATATGCTTCATTTATTGAAAATGTATTAAAAAACATTTCAAAAAAACATTCTTGTACCTTCGGATTTTCCCTAATACCTTTCTTCGTAAACATCTCCTTTGATGTCTAATGTACAAACAGTAGAAATGTCTAATGTATAGTACCATAAATAGATATACCATAAAAGATGGTGTGGAGCAAGTACAACCTCCAGTTAACCTTATTGATTATGTGCACGGTTTTAGGCGTAAGCTGCTCCTCGCTTGGAAGTTGGCGAGTGAAAATTTGTCAAAAGCCCAAAAGAAAATGAAACGGCTGTATGATCGCCGCGCTGAGGAGCGCACGTTTCATCCGGGGGATCAAGTTCTTGCTTTGTTGCCAGTGCCTGGTTCGCCCTTTTGTGCCAAGTTCTCTGGTCCTTATGTTAAAGTTCGTCAGGTGACTGATGTGGATTATTTATTGTCTACTCCAGATCGTAAAAGATCAACACAGTTATGCCATATTAATCTGTTAAAACCGTATTATGCTCCTCCTCGTGATGAGGGGGCGAAGTCTGTTGGTCTAGTTGCAGTGAGCAGGGTGATCGGTGATGTCCAGGAGGTGGCAGCTCCTGATGTAGTTAGTCCTGGTGATCCTGTGCTGCAGCCGTGGCTTAAAAATTCAGAAATGTTGGCCAATCTGGATAGTTTGTTGAGTCACCCTTCCACTGAACAGCATGACCAATTAAAATGTTTAATTTTGGAGTTTTATGCCTTGTTTTCTGACGTTCCGAGGTGCACCGATGTGATCCAACATGATATTGTAGTTGATGATGTTCCGCCTGTCCGTCAACGCTTTTATCGTGTTGCACCTGAAAAGGAAAAAAAATTGGAAGCAGAAGTCCGATATTTGTTCCGATATTTGTTGTTTTTGCAGCTTTATCAGTTAGATATTCGTCATATTCGAGGTGTTGAAAACATCATGGCTGATGCTTTGTCACGATGTCCTAGTGATGAGTAATTACTATGTCATAACTCTGATGTCTGTGTGTGTGTCGTTTCAGCCCGTCTTAAATTGCTTCCTTTGGCGCCAAGGTTGCTGGTGGTTGGAGTGGTGAGGCATGCGGGACAGAGGAGAATTTGACGTAGCACTACTGCGTTGCTGGTGTATTTCCTTATAGTTATCGAACGTGAAGTAAAAGCCCTAGTTCGCTGATGTCCTGTAGCCTATTTACTATGCCCTTGTTGATTTGTATATTAATGGTGTTTATTTTTGTTTTTGTGATAACTTGTTTACACAGACCCACTGAGGTGTGTCTCTGTTTTAAGGAGGCGGGTGTCACGACCCAGAGGGTAGTTCTAGCACGATCCCAGCTCCGCCCTGTTCCCATTCCCCTGTTACTCCCCTAATTAACAGGTGGATTGGTAGCCAGGTGTGGCGGGGGAATTCTATTGGTTAATCTGGCCTATAAAACGCTGCCTGGCTGTGAGACGAGAGCTCTCTCTCTCCTCCGTGTTTGGTTTTGGACATTTGGGTTTGACATTGCAACACTACATGCCGTCACTACACTTTTCTTTATTTCAATCACTGATGTTTTTTCTTAATTCTTTAATAAACATTGGTTAAACTTGTAACTGCGTGTGGTTTCCCATTCATGTTGCTCACGCTTCGAGTCAGCGTGCGTAACAGCCTTGACACCGCCTCTAGTCCCGCTGTAGCCCCTGTAGGACCATCGTTTTAGTTGGGCCAGAAATCGCGGGGTACTAGCACCCAGGACAGCCCCTGTAGGCCCGTGTTAGCACCTGGCCCTGAATAGCGGGGTTCCCATTACCGGGCCAAACCCAAGCCGACACGGCTGTACCGGTGCTAAGTGGTTTCACACCTTCAGGGGGAGGTGCTAACACGGGCCTACAGGGGCTGTCCTGGGTGCTAGTACCCCGCGATTTCTGGCCCAACTAAAACGATGGTCCTACAGGGGCTAAAGGGGGTCTAGAGGCGGGTGTCAAGGTCGGGGCGGCGTCAACATTTGGAAGCAAAATAAAGCGAAGATGGCATGAGTATTATCTGCACCTGTATTACCGTTGTTACTGAAGAATATGAAAAAGATGGATCACCAGTTCTGGTCAGCTGAACATATCCGTGCTCTCTCCGTGGTCTGGGCAGAAGACTACATGAATAAAAAAAAAACGACTAGGTTTGCAGAAACGAGGAAGTTGGACATTCAGCAACAACAGCCCGGCAAATTCGCGAGAAGCATAAAAAACTAAGGATATAAAGACATGGTATAACAAACCAATCCCCCTTCCCCACATAAAATAAATCTGAATTGCTTTTACTCAAGCGAGCTTAATCCTACATTCTCTGTATGACTCGTGGCTGGTGGTGAATGCTTGGCTGGTAACATTTCAATTGCCCACCGTGATGCGGTGGATTAAATGACTCCTTGTCAAATTAATTGGAGGAAACAAATGACTAGGCCTATAACATTGCCTTGTGTCATTTTAGGCTACTTTTTAAATGCAGTTTCGCAGTGCTGAAGTGTGCAGCTGCCGACATAAGATCCCAACTTGCCAGTGTCTCTCCTTTAGGCTATGCCTTGTGCATGGTAACGTGGTTCTCCGCGGTGACTTCGCAGTTAACTGTTCTAAACGTGTGTGTCAAGCCAATAGGTCAAAATCACTTGTTTTTCTATTAAATTGATATATATTTGCCATTTCCGACCGTTTGGGCTGACGGTAGTGGTACCGTTGGTTTAAAACAAGACTTTTCTTCCTTTAGCAACCGTTGCCATCAGTAAACAAAAGTAGACTCTCTAATAGTCTACAATAGCCTATAGATGACCTATCTCATATTTGGCTGATAAAAATTGCAAGTTGTTGATCTAATTAGTATTAAAATTAACTGTTTCGGTCATTGTTATACCTTAAAGTAGCAGTAAATTGTGTAATTTGGCTACGTTTTGTTGGCAGCACTGTGTGGAAGTATCCGAATGTGAGACGCATTCCCTAAGCATTTGACGCTCCGTGGCCGTCGGTCTTGTTCCATTAGAACATGGAAGAAACAAAGGACTAGGCCTATAACATTGCCTTGTGTCATTTTAGGCTATTTTTTAATGCAGTTTTGCAGTGCTGAAGTGTGTGGCTGCCGACATAAAATCCAAACTTGCCAGTGTCTCTTCTTTAGGCTATGCCTTGTGCATGGTAGCCTACGTGGTTCTTCGCGGTGACACAGTTAACTGTTCTAAACGTGTGTGTCAAGCCAATAGGTCAAAATCACTCGTTTTTCTATTAAATTGATATATATTTTCCATTTCCGACCGTTTGGGCTGACGGTGGTGGTACCGTTGGTTTAAAACAAGACTTTCTTCCTTTAGCAACCGTTGCCATCGGTAAACAAAAGTAATGCAATATAGATGACCTAGCTCATATTTGGCTGATAAAAATTGCAAGTTGTTGATCTAATTAGTATTAAAATTAACTTTTTCGGTCATTGTTATACCTTAAAGTAGCAGTAAATTGTGTCATTTGGCTGTTTTGTTGGCAGCATTGTGGAAATATCCGAATGTGAGACGCATTCCCTAACAAGCATTTGACGCTCCGTGGCCGTCGGTCTTGTTCCATTAAAACATAGGGACGGTGTATTTTTGCTTTATAGCCGATAGTAATATATAGAATGAACATGAACAACAAGGAGGACGATCTGCGCCAGCAGAGGTTCCATGGCGTCTATTATCCTCCAAAGAAGTATTTTCAGTCAGAGATATCGGCAGTAGGCCTAGTTATAATCGTCTTCTATCTTCTACTGATGCTGAATTGCCCGCCTATCCTGCTTGAAAATGGGCTGTATCAGTGACGTTTTCGCAAACGAGGGCGTAACCCATTGGGTCTATTAGCCAGGGAATGGGAACACAACAGCTCTCAGGTCATGGGGCTAGTGCCCTGGGTCTACAAGCACCGAGGGTGGCCCCTAAAGGCCCGGGCCGGCACCGGCCCCGGAATGGGAATGCGGCTAATGTGTGAAGCCACTTAGCACCGGTACACCCGTGTCGGCTCGGGTTTGGCCCGGTAATGTGAACACCGCCTTATCAATGAAGTTATGTTAGCTAGGACAGACCCGCTGACGGTCTTGGTTGGGCCCAGGACAAGATAATCTGATGCTGGCAAACATGGGACATGGACTTTCTCACTACCCATATGAAAGCAGTGGCAGTCCGTGGGAAACAAACGGAACTTTAAGTTTGAATATGCAAGCAAACAAGTGGTGCAAATGATCTTTCTAGCCCATTACTTTAACCCTCTAGGCGCCAGGGATTTTTTTTTTTTCAAAGCTCAATTTTGACATCTAAATTTCAAAAGGCTGTGGCTTGAAATTGGTAACAGATACAGCCTGACTGTAAATTTGACAAA
The DNA here is from genome assembly GCA_030340665.1 of Neosalanx taihuensis. Taxonomy (NCBI): domain Eukaryota; kingdom Metazoa; phylum Chordata; class Actinopteri; order Osmeriformes; family Salangidae; genus Neosalanx; species Neosalanx taihuensis. The sequence continues at coordinate 13,616 of JARGSH010000110.1, read as the reverse complement.
TGTTGAGGATGACCCAAAGTTTATGTTGGCAGTAAATTTACCCATCTAATTTGCATATTGTGATGTCACAGGGTGGCGGCCATCTTGCATTTTGACGTTTTTTTTTTTCATGAAATGCAGAGATTTTTCAATAAATGCTCAACCCATTTCATAACATTTGCCCCTTACCATCACTGTTATGTGGTGCACATACATTATGGTCAGGAAAACAATAAATTGTAAGCCAACAGTGTACATTATAACTAATATAGAGCCATATAGTAACAAACGCATGTGAACAGTAGGCTGGTCTTTTGCCTGCATGGCCCTAAAGTGTGCCTATCTGTCTAGGTGGCAGTCTTTGTGGTTTTTCAGTGTGTAGTACCTCTCATTGCAAGGTCCAGTACACAGACCCACTCCACAGTTATTATGACCGCCGCTAAGCGGTCATTATAGTGTAGTATAGTTTTTTTTTTTCCAGCAATTTTCCGTCAACGGTTTCCGGGACACTGGAAGTCAGGGGGACATGAATCTTTGTAGGCATGTAGCCCTAGAACTCCTTCAGCGAATAGAAGCTTTTAGCCCCCAAGGGCCACCCCCCCACTGTGCCAGTGTCCATCAAAGAGGGGGAGACCGGCAAAAGTTTCTGCTGAATAACTCAATGAACGTTTCACCCACCGACATGAAATTTTTGTGATATGTCGGTGTTACAGAGACGTATCGACCCAGGCCATAAACACTCACTTGAAGCATAGCGCCACCTAGTGATAAGGGTAAATGCAAAAATTGGGATTTTGAGTTGCTAATATCTTGGACCGAGAAGGTGGGAACTGCACAAAATACGTCATGAACGATCACCACAAAGACCTCTAACATCACAGCACATGCCATACATTTGGTCTATAGGGGGCGCTGTAATTGTAGAAAATGTCATTTTGCCTATTATCTAGAGAATGCTAACGTTTACAACAACTTTTTTTTTATCGTGAAATCTATTGACCCTCACGCATTGAAAGCACTGGTCGACGCCCACTTCCAACGAAAACAATTTCTGTGAAATTTTAACATTGCGAATACGAATCTGAACGAACTCGTCATAGGCCGTTCATGTGAATCTCACCAAATTTGGTATATTTCATCTACAGACAATGCTGACAAAAAGTTATCAAAGGATTTATCTTGAGATAAACTGTTTCGAAGTTACACGTCAATGAACATTTAACACGTAGCTTAAAATTCTTCAAAAGTCCATATCTTGGCTTTTAATTGCTCAAATTTGGTCAAAGTTGACATGCCATCTCTAAACAGCTTTCTTTTCATGTGTACTCAATTTTGTGACATTTCGTCATAGGGGGCGATGTTTATTGGCGAAGCTAGGTGTCAAAAAACAGTTTTTCTTAAATAATTCGTCAACAATTTTGCCCAAGACAACGATTTTGTGTTAGTATGTCAGTGTTACAGAGGCGTATCGGCCCAGCCCATAAACACTCACTTGAAGCATAGCACCACCTAGTGATAAGGGTAAATGCAAAAATTGGGATTTTGAGTTGCTAATATCTTGGACCGAGAAGGTGGGAACTGCACAAAATACGTCATGCATGATCAGCACAAAGACCTCTAACACCACAGCACGTGCACTACAATTTGGTCCATAGGGGGTGTTGTAATTGTACAAAATCTCATTTTGCCTATTCCTTTCACAAATCACTCCTACACACTATAGAAACACACACAATGTCATTCATTCAAAACCCACATTCATACCCACTTCCAGAAAATCATTTCCACACAAATTCTCACCTCACAACACTGCTCTACCACACACTCATCATACCAACAGTTCCCACATTTCAATACACTGCGGCGGTCATACCATGTACCGCTATGCGGTATATCTAGTTACATGTGTATTTTGTCTAATGGTGGCCTTTGGGACAGGTGCAGTCAGAGCAAACTACAAAAACTGGTCGATCATCAGCATTGCATAGCCAGTCACACTGTAAGTTTTACTAACACTTCTGAAAATGGGCATGGCTATATTGATTTGTTTTAGTTGTGAACAAATTCAAGAAATCAATTGCAAACAACATATAGGGTCAATTTATCATTGATCATCTCTCTGTCCCACCTATATCCAATTGGCTTATCTAGGGGCTTTATCCAGTTTTGGTATTGTTCATCGCCCTTGCTAAAACACACCCAGGCTCTAATTAGGCCTACTAATTATCACCATCATCATTCACACCTGCAGCCTGGACACGCATGCAGCCTCTGTGTCGTTTGCCCCCTTTCCCTTATGCGCACAGAGTGTGAGCACTCCCCGATTGTATTTTACTACCTCTCCCGCGGTTGAAAGATTCATCGTCACTACTTTCATTTTTATAGGCACTCCTACTGACTACACCAGCTTTTCTACGGACAATCCGACCACTGCCACCCTCCTGGCATTGAACACGGAGACTAAAAAAATGCGTATTACATGCTCAGTGATCCACACTTCGCATAATCTCGCCACACAAAAGCGCGTCGCGACGATGAAAAACAAACGCACATATACACTTCTTCCAAGCCACATCCTAAAATGCTCTACTACCACTACAACCTCCAAACAACTCTCATGCAGACACTACCATGTGTATCCGAGTCACCTCCATCTGTGTTGGGCAAAGAATCAATGTTTTTGTTTGAGCACTGTTGCTTTGCTCAACATTGCCATTGCTTGGCAGGCGCACCAGGACAAACGTGGGCACTGAATGAGAAATGCCGTCATCTACTAAAGGCATATACTCTTATTCAGAAACAAAATATGTGAACAAAAGCAACAAACCACCTTACCAACAGGTTACCTTTATAGTTGCAGTTTGCTGTTTATTCAACGGAATTATTTGCAAAATCTGACTACATCGTGTTAGCTTCATTAGCTCACTGGTAAACTAGCTCTACTTCCGTGTGTGGTTTGAATGTTTTTTTCTCAAAAAAAAAAACATGGGAGGGTGTCGTAATTCTCAGCCAGAACTAAAGTACAACATGTCTGCCAACTAGTGGAGAGGAGTATAAATGCGATTTGACACTATTTGACACAGCAAGCTGTTTTATTCAATACCGCATCCTGTCGCAATTCTGCGACTTTGGCGCTTAGAGGGTTAAGAAGTCAGGTTTTACAAAATATATATGCCGCGATAATTAAATAAACAATATATTCGTTGTGAAGTGCAACATGTTGTTTGTTGAAAAGTCAGAAAGTAAGGAGTAGCCTACTTTCACACTCAAACGGTACCGCTTATATTATTTGACCTCTGTTACAATTCTCACATTTGAGAACTGAAATCACTCCGATGTTTCGTGTCCAACTGAATGTCATGACAAACAAGCGATTCTTATGAACTGTCAATGAACTATCAAGCATCAATAAACTGCGTCAGGCACCTTGACACAGATGCCTGGGAGATGTGGATGCCGTCACCCGTCACTCTCTGGAACGAGCCTGATGCCAGGACCGACAGTGCAGCACAGACCTTGAGGAGGACAGGCAGGTTTCTGGGATGGTTGTTTCGGCTGTATAGTTCATCATCAAGCAGTTCACACAAGTGGATGATGGCCGCACGGTCCAGGCGAAACTGCTGAATGCACTCCATGTTAGTGAAACCCAGGATGTTTATTCTAGGCCTAGAATGCGAGCACGTCTTCGACCTCGGCGTTCTCTCTCCCATTGACGCAGGAGTGCGAGCAGGTACAAGGATGGCATTTTGGTCATATTTATGCTCACATCCAATTACGTAATTAAAAAATTTATAAATCCATTTATTAATTAACTCATTGAGTGCCAGCCATTTTCAAAGTTGGTCACGTCCTTTATCATCAGAAATTTTTTTTTTGTTTGTACCTCTTTCCATTCCTTAGCAATTGTTGGAGAACATGGGTGGGTGTAACTAAAAATGCTGATTTCTGACCAAAATACTGAGAAAAATGGCTTTTTGTAACAAGCAACATTTCAAGCAGAAAATGTCTTTGATTACAATTGTTTTTGCTTCAGAGACATCTCAAACATTATGAAAAGTGATCCCATTGTATACTGCACCAAAAATAAAGCTGGCAACATTACTTATAAATTAAAAAAATACAAATTTATTTATAAAACCATGTAGGCACATTTCATAGATTCTTTGAAGCACAGCTAAAAGCAACACTTCATGGAAACACTTTGTGCGTAAACATTTCAAAGGCAAAAAATTAGACTTTCTAGCAGCTATTTATGTACAGCACACTGTTATAACTGTAGTGCTTCTAGCTCTCCCCCTGTGTGTGTGCGCGCGTGTGTATGCATGTGTGTGTACAGCAGAGAAGACCTATAAACAAGATCTAAAATACCGGTCCATACATCTAGTATCGGAGTAAGCTATGCAATTAGACTACTGCTCCATGCTTGTAAATGTAATAATTTCTGAACGTCACCAAACACGATATAAAACATTTGTAACATTTTAGTGTGGGAACTTGGCTCAGAGAGGGGATAGGCAAACCGAAACCGAACTAAATATACAACGCCTTCAGAGCAAAATAACATCGTATTCCACAGGATCCGCACACAGAAGAACTAGATTAACACATGAGAATGATAGCACAGAAAATTATGATGTTGGGAGAGTGCAGTGAATCCGTGCGCTTTACCAAATGTAGAGAGCTGGGTCGTCAGTGACTTGCTGTCGGCGCAGACGGGTCTGTCAAGGTGTAGCTATCTATGAAACAGCGCGACAGGCTGCTCATTATGCATTACCTAAAGTGAAATTAATCTATTGGTGGCTTGCAGAAGCTAAACGTGAGATGTTGCTAGGAAAACAGTAGCTTCAATATACGTGCTGACAGGATTTATTTTGATCAAGCTAGCAGTGTGCAAAACTGCGAGCAATTGAGACAATGTTAGATGATCCACACATATCCACACTGATACTGGTACTACCCACAGAATGGGTTCCCTTGTGATTACAACTTTGATTTTTTTACACAAGCTAGATCAGATGATTACCCCACCTCCCCTGTAAAAAAACGAAATTGACTCGATAACGCGTCATTGGCACTGGGCGTTACTATCGTAAAAGACGCGTTTTTGCGTCATTGGCATCGAATGAGTTAATTGTCAATTGTTTGCAACTTACCTAATTGGAGAACAGATTCTTTCATGATATCACGTGATATTTTTTAAAAATAATGTCATGGCTATGAGAAACGGCGTCCTTTAAAGAATAAGGATCAACAACCCAAACATTACTGACTGCACTTTGGTATGTTAAATACTGCAAAACAAATGTTGACATTATAGGCCTAGCCGACATCAAATGCAATATTTCATTTCGTCGTGTAGTGGCACTGGACCTTACAGCCCTTTTGAGAGAAAGAGGAAACCGCATAAGTGGAGGGCAGAATGTGCGCAGGGTTCATTTACATGCGACACTCCCTAATTTTGGGGTTGCTCCTCCTGAAGCCCGTAACTGACTGATTCCTGCGTAAATGACAGACTGAAGTCAACAGCAGAATCCGCGGAGGCGCAGTTGCGCGCTTTTTTCCACTTATGCGCCCTCACGTGCAGGGGAGAATCGGCCCCTAAGTGTGTAAAGCATTGAGCTCTCACAGCTGCATTTATCCTAGAGATTAGGGCTGGGCAATTAATTAATCCAAACCCTGATCGTGATAAAATTCATGTCAATCACAATCAGCCTTGGACTATTTATCAATCAATCACATGGCAGAAATGGACTGGCATCAGTCTACCTTTACCTGTGCCACTGTCATATATGACTACCTGGGGAAGGTAAAGATGGAAAAGAGCAGAGAGGGAAAGTGGAGCCATTGGCAGCGAAAGGCATGCTGGACATGACCTGGGAGTTAATCCCCCAAAGTTGATATCACTGTTGACTAATAAGGTTACACAATGTCAGGTGTGTTGATGGTTTAGTTATGGTCAAGTGACACGGAGCAAATAAAGTTAAATAGTGAGAACAATTTTTTTGAACACAGCAAGCAAACAAAAGCAAGCTGTTTACTGTATTCAAAACAAAGCCTGGTTTATGGATTCGGGACCCTGAGAGGCTAGCCTGGGTGTGCCCATACTGCCTGTGATGCTGCATTTGCATTTCGCAAGCAAGTCAGTCTGGCCAAGCTGCCTATCTAAACCATTTCTGCTCGGCCCTCGGATAGGGGGCCAATGAAAATCGAGCATTTCAAAAGGCAATGACACCGTAGTTTAGCGACCGGAAATCTATCTCAGTCACTGTCTACATGGCGAACGTGGAGCAACCGTAAGATTTCAATGCAGCTGTAGCTGCTGTTTTGGACGAATTCAAAGGGAAGTTCTCTCTGAAAATAGAGCAAAAGGCAGCCCTTGAAGCATTTGTTGCGGGAAAGGACGTTTTCGCAATGCCACCCACCGGCCTCGGTAAAAGTTTAATTTATCAGTTAACCCCGCTGGTAGCCAAGTCGATGGGGCTTTGCGAGAACGCTGTTGTTGTGGTCATTTCGCCTTTGATTGCACTGATTCGGTTTTGGAATATGAATATTAAATGACCAACACCAGCCACTCTCATGTTCACCTCACAAGTCCGACAAAAAACATTTAATGCCATTTCTATATGACTACAGGCTACTGCTACTTTTTGTTTGGATCAAGCAGTGTCTTTCGCTGCGTATATGTCAGAAAACACAGGGGTGTAATTGGTTGAAGCTTCGTCCAGTAGCAAACAGAGGCATTTGAAAGAAGCGTGTTAAGCCCACCTTCTGAGAAATGGGTTTACAACACAGCTTGGCCAGACCAATGCTCGCAGAGCATTGACAAGTCGTGATAGCCAGGCTACTGAGAGTCTGTGCAGATAAATAAGCTATTTGACCACTTTGAGACACTTGTAATAAAATCAGATTTGCTTGCAAAGCTGTAAAAGAGTTTTTTGTTAAATAATCTCAAGGTTGCATTTGAAATGGCTTTTGCTATGTCTACTTGATTGTCTTTGTACATTTATTTACAACTTGCCTTTGTTTTTGTGATGTGCTCTTCTAAGAATCAGACTCACCTTTAAAGAAGTTCTTACTTCAGTCATCTAAGTTGAGTCCAGATGAGAAAGCAGTTTTTCTGGAGAAAGATGAGGTATTGAAAGTACTTTTTTCAAAGTGTTAAACATGTCAATACCTTTGTATTTGAGAGACTCTGAGCGGCAACTTATAATTTTTCCTCGTGGTATTTACAGAGCATACGTGTGACTCACGAGTCGAGTGCACAGGAAGGACAGACAGAGGTAAGATGGAAATGTACCTTCCCGGGTGACAATCAAAGAGAAAAGGGTGGCGCAGGGGGTAAAGATGGGAATGGTATGCAGACGTCTGGAGTTCTGATCCGTTTTGACAGCACCAAGGAAGCGGGAAAGGGGGGAATTTAACTGTGAAAAAACTGTCTGGCATAAAACCGGTACATGATACAAAAACATTGGAGTTGGAGGACCCCTGTATTATTGTTAATGTGGAAGTCTGAATAAACATACACATGTCTAAAATCATGTTTAAACTGTGACACTCTTTCAGGCTCCAAGTGTAGATGAAAAGGTGGATTTGCATTTTATAGCCTTCGTAAATGTTGGAGGACATCTATATGAACTGGGTGAGGTGGATTATACTAATACTGTATATGTATTTGTTTAACTACTCTGCACCCTTTTGACTTTTAAAAGAAAGTTAAGTCATTTCAAACGACTTTGTTTCACATTCATATTCAACATGCTGAAGAAGTCACAGTAATTGTATAAGTAAAAATAGTTTTTATCACTTCTTTGGCAGATGGGCGTAAGCCTTTCCCAATAGCCCATGGTAAAACCACTGAAGAGACTTTTCTTGAGGTAAGGGCACACATTCAGAAGTCTAATAGTTCTGAGTTACTAAATGTTTCCTGTGACCAATAGATACTGATTGAATGTATTGTAAACAATGGTATTATGTTCCTGGTTATAGTTAACAATGACAAGGAAAATAAGTTAAGTGTATTTATGCTTTGTTTACTAGGATGCCACAAAAGTCTGCAAACAGTTCATGGCACGAGATCCACAGGAGTTACGTTTCACAGTGGTAGCCCTCTCCAAAGCATAACATTCATCACTGGATTTTAATAGAAGACAAGTCTGCCTTTCATTGTTTAAAATAAGGGTTTGTGTGTTTTGCAAAGAGGAGATTTGACTGTGAATAATTGCTTAAATGACTTTCGTGATAAACTGACCATAAGAAGATACTGTGGGACAGAAGTTATGCTAGTTTACCTATTAGCAATGTTAACGTTTGTGAGAAGTGGATCTCCTACATTTCATTACTTTTTGAGGTGATGTTAATGTGTTGTTTGATGGTGAACTGCTGTGTCCTGAAACCCTTTCCTCTCCAATTATCACATTGGTTATGTTGCAGGGAACCTTCAGTGAAACTAGAACTTTTTTACCTCTACCATCCATATGTTACAAAATTGTCATCTTTATTACTACTTAATTCCTATTCACTCAACTTTGTAATAGTACACAGCAGTTGTACAATATTGCCTCTTAAGAAAAAAAATAAACGCATTCAGTAAGAAAAGGCGTTGTGTGTTGCTAATTAGACACTATGTGCCACTGGGGGAAGTCGATACATTTGGCAGGTGGCTATTGTAAGTCAAATGGTGTGTCAGGTGAGATTTTAATTCTCTAGATGTTCAATTCTCTAAATGTCTTTGGGACCAAGAGTTACCTGAGGTGGGAAATTCTTTGAATTGCTTCAGATTTAAAAGTTATAGCAACACAAACTAAATGTTTACGAATTAAATAACCTGTGCACAGGATGGATACATATTGGATACATTTAAATGCAGGTGTCTTGGGTCATAAAAATGATATCAAATATATAATATAATATCATTAATCTGGTTGGACATTAGCACCCTCTAGCATGGCAGCTTTTTTTTTTTAATCACTGCAATTCTTTCTTTGTTGGGTGACCCAAGTCTGATTGTAGAGACATGTCCATGTTACTTACAGATACTTCTGTATACTATTACTGTTCAGTCTCAGCTGATGCAAAGTGGTTAGAGAACAAGTTATTCACTTTCAGCCAGTGTTGAAACATTCCACGTGTCTTGGACCAAACTGTCAGGTTAGACAGGTTTTCATGTTTTGCTGTCTGGGGTAGTTAGTGAATCAGTACCACTCTTGCATGTTTGATCCTCTTTGTTAGGAAGGGAAGCAGTCTTGGACAATAAGGTTCTTCACAAGCTTTTAAAGGTCGAGAGGGATGTCGCTGCTCATATAGCGACTGTTAGGTTTGTTTCACCATTGAGGGGCAACGACAGAGAAAAGTTTAGATTGAGGTCTTCCTCCTGAAGTCAATGATGACCTGCCTTGTCTTGAAGGTGTTGAGCAGATTGTTCTCCCTGCACCACACTGTCAGCCTCTCCATCTCCTCCCTGTAGGCATACTTATCGACCCCAGAGATGGACCCCAGAACTGTAGTGTCGTCAATAAATTGTGGTGCCACACAATGGTGTTGCTGGGGTGGGCGGGATTGCAGTCCATGGTTGTACAGGGAGTAGAACAAAGGGCTCAGCATGCAGCCCTGTGGAGAGCCAGTGCATTGTTTCCTTATTTGTGATCCTCTAATTTCCACTTGGACACTATTTTCAGAAACTTACTTTGGCAGTACATTTATGACCACAGTCAAAGGAGCCAAGTTGTAAGCAACTGAGCTTGAAGATGTTTCACCGTTCATTCAAAAGGCTTCTCCAGTTCTTCCCCTCAGTTCTTTAACATTGCAATTGTATAGTACCATTTCTTCATGAAGATGAGTAGGCCTACGCATTGTGCTTGGTTACTTTATGATGGACTATGCCTAGCCTACTTCATGGGGGACCAGAACAAAAAACTGGGCATGTTTGGGGTCACACGTGATGACTGTGGATGGTTACACAAGGTCGTTTCTCACGCAACTATGCCAATAAAAGCAAACTCATATATGAGGATATATACAGGTTAGTGCCTTCCCAGCTGATACAGTGGCCATACAAAATCTGCACCCCTAAAGCAGCAATTTCATTTTGACACATCCCAATGAAAAGACTATTTGAACTGTAAAATATTTATTGAATCGAGAGAGTCCAATGTGCATCACAATGACTAGCAGGTGTAAGTTACACCCTGATGGAGTTGAGTTAAATAATGGCCTATACAGTAGATGTGTCTGATTAAATTCCAGAATTATTTGTTGAACAATTTTCTTTAAACAATATCATCAGTTAACTCACCTTTAATGGCATGGCATTTTTTATTGATGAGGTCTGAGAACTGAAAAGGCCTTATGCAACAATGCATTGGCTAATAAATCTACTTTGACTTCAAAACCTGCGTCTGTCAGTCTTTGCACTTTCACACACTTTTTCTTTCACATGCACAGAGAAATATGCACACACACACTGAACACGATGTAGTAGTAGTAGTTAAATAGTAGTATTTAAAAAAAAATTTGAGCAAAAAAAAGGAATTGCCTTATCCCATAGGAATTTCTAGGCATCCTTGATGCATCCATGACCAACATGCAAAACATACACACACACACATTAGTAAGGAAGTGTACTGTATATCTGTGTGTGCATGTAATATTAAACATTTAATATCCTACATAAAAATAGTAATGACTAGATGTACCGCATAGCGGTAGATGGTATGATGTCAGTCTGTGTGCCTGTGTGTGTATGTCTGTATGATGTGTATATGTAATATATGTGTAGATGTGTATATGATGTGTATATGCTACTGGACACCTTCATTTCCGTCAGGAAATTAAGTAAAATGTCACGAAATGTTAACTTTCAATTGATAATCTGCATTACATCATCTAACGTTTTTCTGTAGCCTAACACTACTCTTTGTATCACCGTATGTAGCTGACACAGTCAGCTCATCTGAAATGGCTGGCTCGCTGCTGGCTTACTTGGACATCCATTGACTGCACTCGAGGTCTGAGTTTAGCTGTGTGTGCAACATGGACAGGCTAGGCAACATTTTGGCATGATGATAATTATGCTGTATACTTTCGCATAGCCTACACACTTAATCTGAATAAATTAATGTTTCAATATTATTATTATTATGCAGCCCCCCCCCCACACTTCACACAGCATATAGCTTGCTGCCTGCCTCATGCCACCTCCCTCCACCCCCCCCCCCCCCACACACAGCACAGAAGTCACAGCCCTCACGGCTCAAGCCCCCTCCCACAGGCACACAGCACATATCTTTGCTCCCAGCCCTCTCCACACACGTGTGTCCAACCCCACCTCAGCGCTGTCAGCTGCACACGCAGTGCCACCCCCCACACAGCCCGTCATCTGCCACCACAGCCAGTCCTTCCTCCCAATCATAACTTCACTTTATCCCACCCCCCTTCACCTTTTTTCTACCTCTGCCCTTCTTATGGCCCCCCCAAATGCATTCTACGCACTTTACTCCCCACTCCCCATGCACAGTCTAGACCCACAATCATCAGTTTCACTGCATGTCCTACTACCCAGTATGTCTATGTACGTGACAAATAAAACTCCTTGTATCCTTGTATATTATTCTAATTTACTGAGGTGTGCTTGTATGCATGTATGTATGCATATCTTTCACAATTGTATGTTTTATATCTCCACTTTTGAATCAAGAAAAATTCTACAGTTTACTTTTGTGTACAATATTTTATTTTCCATATTAGCCACTAATATATGACTGAATAGCATTTACAAAACTCAAATAAAAGACTTTGTTCTGGGTGCATAAATATACAAGATTGTGAGGACAGAAAGGTTGAAATAATTCTTTTTAAATGGTTCAGAGACAAACAAGCGATGTCAGGGTAGACATCAATGAAGACATCGAAGACCTCGAGGAAGACATTGATGAAGTAGGTGGAAACATCAAGGCCCAGCCAAATGGCCAAGAAGTGGACTGTTCTGGACCATAGACACCTAGCTTAAGCAGGCCACCTCAGGCATTGGACAGTATGGTAGAGGTGAAGATCTGCTGTAAGATCAGAGGGATCTCCTTTGTGTCCATGGCAATGAAAGACCGACCTGATGGCAGCTGTCTTTGAAGCCTAAAGGTTTTAAAACAGAAAAAATATGCACAAAAAAATATTACCTGGTCGACTGATGTTTTAGCCTTTTATGGAAGTTGGACAATTACTCTCAAAAAGAAACAAAAAAATTATCAACAATGATACATTTGAGAATAAACATACTGAGTGAACAGGGCTAAAAATAAAAAGTGCACACAGTCCCCAAAAAGACATGACCTGTCAAATTATTAGGGCCCAGGCACAGATACCCTCCAATGTGCACTGAAGGTTTGGCAATGTACCATGCCTATTGTCTTCATGAGGATTTTTATTACATCAGAGTTTTGGCATTTTTTTAGTTTGTTCCCAAGGACAAAAAGGAGTGTTCATTCCCCTTTGATAGATTGCATATTTTTATGGGTATTATTAGTGCAATACAAGTTTTATTAAAGTAGCATCAAAGATATTGATGTGCTACATCTATTTTTAATCTTTCCATGTGGGTTCACTGCATAGTTTGCTTTTTCTAATTTCACATTGCAGTACACAGTAACATTAGGGGATAGAATCGTTAGAAAAACCATGCAGATTGAAACAGATGTTCATCAGTTTTTAAATTACACATTACTTCATTTGGATTAACTTAACAAGCCTCCCTGGTATAACTATACACAATAAAAGCTGCAAGACGCACCTTTCAGCCTGGTCTCCAAGGGAGCCAATAAAGACAGCAAAAGCATTGATCTGTGGGTTGCTGGTGAGTACACTGGCAAAGCGGGCTGGGCTGATACCGTAGCGCTCTAAGTTGGCGTCACTGAGAACCACCAGGAAATGCTCATCGGCCTCCTCTCTGGCGAGCTCTTGCATTGCATACTCTGTGCTCTCCAGAGTGTAGTCGCCACTCATGCAAAACTGAGCATGAGCGTGCATATTCTGGGAAGATTATTGAGAAATCAAAAATGTCCAATGTAAACATGTATCAAACAGTCATCAAAAATGTTTCAGCCCATAATTTTATTTACTATTCTTGGTTTCATAAGCCACGGTTGGTGAGGTCTTTAAAATTGTAGGTGTTTTGCTTTTTTTTGCTTGTTTTGTTTAAAATTGTTTAAACAGGTGCCAACCTGTCTAGTGCTTCTAGTGCACATTTACATACACGTGTGTGATTCACAGTATACAGTAATGTCCATCATTTAATGTGTTTATAGGCAGAGGTTCAAGACATCATGCAGGATATGGCAATTTCATACTTTAGTGTTTTAAAAGTCCTACAGAAGACATTGTGATTAAATACAGTGAAGGTCTGGTACTTTAATCCAAGATCTAGAGCTCCTCGCTCATTTTAATTGACAGGATGGTTCCAACCAGCACTTAGAAGAAGACTTAGAGAAGAAAAAGATGGCAAATAGTACTATGAATGGTGAGGTTTACCTATGGATTTACATACCTTCAAAACCTTTAGCCTCTCTTTGTTGTTCTTTGGGACCTTGTCACTTCTAACCAACTCAATATCAAATCCATCTCCAGAATGGCCTACAATGTCATACTGAGAC